>BJBW01008464.1:21773-70099 GCA_004320125.1 Scolopax mira | reverse complement strand
GTGCTCCGAAACCGGTTTGGCTGAGTGCTCCCCTACAGAATTATAGTCAGCATGCTACTCTACTGTGTTTTCAGTGCAGAAGAATTATATTTTTTTATTCACTTTAGAAGATTGATTTTTTGAAGGATGCATGGCTTATCTGGTTAAGAAAATGTTATGTGGTTTATATGTTAAATATTCACAGATATTTTCTTTTTATTTTAATGGTCTTTAAATTTCTAACTAAAATTAGGCAGCAACAGACCTGATGATTTGTGGTTTTGGAAATAAACTTCTTGCATTCAGGACAATCTGTTTAGCTTCTTTCAGGTCTACAAAATGATAATTCTGCTAGCCATTGTTGTTGTTATTTATTATGTTTTAGTGCATTTCACACAACTTCATGAGCCTGTTCTGACAGAGTTATGTACTGCTGGAAGACAGTATACTTTCAGAAAGACTTGTATTCTAAATAAGACAATAAATGAAAGCGATGTAAAGGGAATACAAGCAGAAGAACGGCATATAGTATGCTCTGTATTATTTTGGTCATGCGAGAGAGAAAAACTGAGTGCTGAGCTCTATTTTCCAGAATTTTTCTGTATTTTGCATAAAATAATCATTGGCTATATGCATAAATGTCCTGGAGAAGAAATAGGTTTGCTTCACGTTTGCAGGTGAATGTCCTGCCAAACAAGGTACATCACTGATCTTGCTCTTTCCTTCTTTCTCAGCACTAAGGTGTCACCTCCCATTCTTCACTTTTCTGTACAAACACAGTCTTTAGGCTTTATTTTTCCATTTTTGTAGTCTTCACTCTATAATCAGAAGGGAAGGGAGAGAGGCACACTCCAATTCAGGGAATAGTCACACCAAAAAGAGGAGGTTCAGCACCTGGCAGCCAGCACTTATCTAGGGGCATATTTGGTTGGCTCCCTCTGCCTGTGCAGTAAGATGCATTGTAATTTAATTCAAATTAAGACATCTATCAACACACCTTTCTTAAAAAGCACCAATAGAATGATACACAGTACCCTTTTCTGAGTAATATATTCCTACCCTACAAATACTGTCAGTCTTTTCTGAAGAAAGGCAGTTCAGCAGAATTACTTACACTTTCTGCATCCCCGTTCTCATTAGGATAACAAGGAAACGTGCTTTCATGATTCAGTTTCTCAATAGTCTATATGAACTGTAGACATATATTTCAGCTTTAGTTTTTGTCATCCTCAACTGGCCAGTGTGAAATCTAGGATATCACGTCTCATTTGTCAGTCTCTGTCCCGTGATAGAGTTGAACAGCTGTTTTTTGCTGCCCCAGTAGCCGTTCACAGCTCTGACTGTGCTGCTGCAGCTAAAGGTGATGTGATCTACGGAGGGCACAATACATAAACTCTTCTTATTGTACGGCTGTCAGTTCTAAAAAACTTTAGCTGAAACTTGTCTATGTATTAAATTACTGGCAGATGCCAGTACAAGGTCTGGAAGCTCTGCTGAACTCCCAAGCAGGAGGTCAGCCTGTATGTATTCATTGTTTATTTAGGACTTATTCAAATGCTGTTGCTTCCTCTAACCTCTTTCTTCTCATTAAAAATTATCAAGGAAACAATCTTAGTAGAAAACTACTAGTGTGATTTGGTATAACCTGGAAAGAGTGTAATGTATCAGTAAAATGACTGGCTACCACTGTGTCCAGTCAGGTTCTCCCAACTCCAAGGACAGAAACTTGCTGCTGCAAGGATGCACTGCTGGCTCATGCTCAGCTTGTTATGTACCAGGACCTCAATCTCCTTCTCTGGGCAACCTGTTCTAGTGCTTGATCACCCTCACAGCAAATAAAAATGTGCTTTCTTGTGTTCAAGTGGGATTTTCTAGTTTTTCAGTTGTGCCCATTGTCTCTTGTCCTGTCAGTAGGTACACTGAGAAGTATCTGACCCCCTCCACTTCATATCCACCTCATCCTAGATATTTACACATAATTGATAAGATGCCCCCTGAGCCTTCTCTTCTCCAAGCTGAACAGTCCATCTCTCTCAACCTCTCCCCATATGAAAGGTGCTCCAATCTCTTAGTCATCGTTGTGGCCCTATGCTGGACTTGTTCCAGTAAATCTGAATCTTTCTTGTACTGATGAGCTCAGAAATGGACACAGCACTCCAGATTTGGCCTTTCCAGTGCTGAGTAGAAAGGAAGGATCACCATCCTCGATCTGCTGGCAGCAATCCTCCTGATGCAGTCCAGGAAGCTGTTTGCCCTTTTTTTTTCTGCAAGTTTGCACTGCTAGCTTATGATCAGCTTATTATCTACCAGGACCTCAGTCTCCCTCCTTGCAGAACTGCTTTACAGCCAGTTGGCTTCCTGTGTATTAGTGCCTGGGGTTATTTCTCCCCAGAGACAATTATCTACAAAGCACTGGTGGTAGCAAACCATAATTTAGGAGTAGTCTTGGGCTGAGCAATTGAGATAATGGTAATTCAGTTATCATTGTCCTTTTTACATAAGACCAGTAAAACTCCAGCAATTACCAATTCTAGTATTTTCAGGCACACATCACAAAGGAGACTCTGGAAGTGGCAGGAATATAACCCCAGGTAATTGCACAGAAAAGGTACCAAATGTCCTGCTGGAAATTAATATAACTCAAATAACAGAAGCGTTTGTTAGTGCTGCATGATTGTTGGGTGGATCATGAATGTAGGAACAGATCTTTCCTACATCACCATGACACTGATCCAAAATAACTATTCTCTTTTAGATATTGATGCAGGAATTTTTCTTTCTGCTTTGCATACTATTTAACAGGTTTGGTACTATTATGATTTGTACTTCTAGAAATGTAATTCTGTAGTTGAAATGCAAGTGCACACCAGTAAAATACTGCTGAGTTCAATACATATAGGTCTGAGCAGCGGAAGTTTAAATAAGAGGTAAAAGAAATGCATAATCTAGAATGTGTTAATCTGGGATGTGGTTCTTGGTGCCTTGAATATAGGCAGGAATAAGAGCTGTAAATTGTAAACTAATTGTAAAAGACTTTGTATCTTTCTTTAGTTTGTGTAGACCTTCTTTGGCTTCTAATAGCCTAGGCGATGTAAGGAATGCAGTAATGGACTCTAAATCAGCTTTCAAAAAGTTTGTTGACTGTTGTTCTTCAACTAATTGGTGATTTACTTCCTTTTCTTTGGGTGGCTTGGCAGTTTGTTTCTTCAGCTCTTGATTTGCTCTTCCCTACAAGAGACAGCATGAAGTGTAAAGGAGTTTCTGGCAAGCAGTTCACTACTGTGCTAGTTCTTTGTGTCTTATTGTTGGCAAAAGTAGCCAACAAGTTATTATGTAAATTGACCTTACTTAATGTGACATATGATAGAAGAAATAATGTGACAAGACGTATCAGACAGGCAGGGCTGCACACAAGATGTATGACACATCTCATCCAAAACAAATATCATTCTTAGCAAAGATAGTACTTTAAAAGGTACTTTACTTTTCTTTCTATCCTTCAGCCCATTGATAGATATGAAGGTCATTACAGAGATTAAACCTCTGTCCTGTATAATACCAGAAGTCCAACAAATTGCTGAAGCTAGTGTTTAGAATTAGAAGATTAAAATTAGAGATAAAACCAAATACAGATATGTTAGGCTGTGTGGTCAGAAGGAGAAGATGGTGGGATTTTTTTCCCATTGACTATCACATCAATTGCACAAGTAATAGCACAAGCCAACAGTAGCTGTCAATTAGAAATAACACGAGTGAAATTTCATTAATTCGGGTCATTGTTGTTTGAAAACCACTTGCAAAACCTGGAGTTCTGTGAATTAGTAAAGAAACACACTGCAAATTGCCCATATACTGTACTATACACTTGTCAATCATAGTTCAAACTTTTTCAGTGTTTGTATCATATACTTGCAAGCATGCTGTAGTTTAAATTTTTAGAATAAGCACAATAAGTAACTAAAAAATTACAATAAATTACATGAGACAAGACTCCAGTGATTAGCTCTTACACCACTGCACAGAAACTCCCATACTTGAGAAGAATGTTAAAATAGAGGAATTATTTCAGTTCTTTTGTATCACTTTATGTATATGTGACCCCTTTTTTCTAAAGAGTGGCAAGAACTTTCTAATAATGAATACATGAAAATTCAAAATTTGCTTGGCTATCAAAATGACATATTATTTATTCCTACTTGATGGGCAGGTGAGCTGGGGCTCACAAGACTAAATAAATTGCAATAGATGGCACAGAGGATTGGTGTCCAAGGCCGTTATGTCCACTCTGTGCAGGTATCCACTTAGATCATATCACAGAGATGAACCCAAGGACTGATGTGTTGGTCATGCAAAAGGGACTATATGAACTGCCAGATCCTTAATACTACATTTTGGGCATCTGCTTTATATCTGTGAAGGCTGTAAGCAAATGAGTTGGTTGGTAAATAAGCCCTGGACTGTGGTGGTTAACTGAACACAACATGGAAAACTATTAGACATGATGTGAGCAATCATTGGATGTAATAAATAATGATGAAGGAAACTGACAAAGGCTACAGGATCCATGCATCCTGGATCCATGAGGAATAAATGGAGATCACATGTAATTAAAGGGGAGTTATGTGTGAAACAGCTAGACTTCACAGTTAATTGGAGGGCCTTAACATATCGATAACACCATTCAAGTCTGTGATTATATAGGTAAAGGTATCAGAAATATCAAATTTAAGTACAGCAGAAAGAAAACTGGTAAGTAGGAAGAGTAACTATCTTATCTGTGAGGAAACTAGCTCAGAGATAGGGAGGTACAAGGACAGTGAAAAGGAAGATCAATAAATTAAAAAAGGGACAATACAGGCTCACACAAATCATGTGACTGATACTGTCCAGAGGTACTTGCAAGGCAGCCTTATACTTGATCACTGCAGCCTAAATCATGACAACAAATCAAATCTGGTTTTCTGGCAATGCCATGCAAATTAAACCTGATTCTGTTATTAGGAGGACTTGGGTGATCCTTACCAAGCTGGGTGCTTGCCCTGGATGTTATGAAAATGCTCAGAGAGATGGATAAAACATCCTGGTAATCCTACATCAGCTTACTCTTGGCTGACAGAAGCAACATCTGCCCACCACCTCCTAACAGTATCATAAACTGTATCCAGAACTATGTCTGCATCCCACATCCATTGCAGGCACAGTTCATGGCGTATGAGATCAGCAGTGAATGCACAGATAGCTGAAGACTGTGGAATTCAATACATTCTATTTTGTTCCCCCAATTTCTATTTGTTTTCTTACAGGAGAAGGTTTGGGGCTTTGGTTTTGGGCTTCTTTTGATAGCATATATACCCCCAGAGCTACTCTTCATATTAAAACCCTTGTTTCTTCTTAAGTGAAAAGTCCTTTGCTGCATTTCAGGTTAGACTCCTTTACTGCCAGTTAACCCTTATTTGCCCTCTCTTATGAGAACAGGCCGAGAGAGTCAGGGATGGTCAGCCTGGAGAAGAGAAAGCTCTGAGGAGATCTTATAGCAGCCTTCCAGTACTTAAATAAGGCCTACAGGAAAGATGGGGAAGTACTTTTTATCAGGGAGTGTATTGATGGTTTTAGGCTGAAAGAAGGGAGATTTAGACCAGATATTAGGAAGAAAATCTTTACTGTGAGGGTGATGAAACACTGGAACAGGTTGCCCAAAATACCCCATCCGTGGAGGTGTTCAAGGCGAGGCTGGATGAGGCTTTGATCAACCTGGTCTGGTGTGAGGTGTCCCTGCCCATGGCAGGGGGGTTGGAACTCAATGATCTTTAAGGTGCCTTCCAACCCAAACCAGTCTATGATTATAAATTCCCTTGTGTATGCCTCTTTTAAACTATCAAAACCCACCTTGGCTCATAAATCAATCTTTTCTTCTATCATCATTTCTATTGTGCTTTTCCGTATTTCTGTTGTATGTCTAGTTTTCACACTTTAGAAAAATTCATAAAGGGAGGTTGCTTTACTGCGAATGGCTTTTTATTACCCTGAATGAGACATTTTTCTTGGTTTGGGAAATATCAACATGAATTCTGCCCATAAATTAAAGCTGTGCCGCTAATGTTTTTTTCAAGGGACTCAATTCTGGTTTGGTTGTTGCTTTGAACAATATCGGGCATATCAGCTTGCCTCCTGACCTCAGTTTCCCTTCCTTGTTTGGAGACAAAGATATGAAGTTTTGAGGAATGTTTTATGATTTAAGAGGTGAGAATAAGATGAGAACAATTCAGGTGCTGTTATGTGTTTCTATATTTACTACTATTTAATTTTCCCATAATGAGAATGGACAAGCTTTGGGCAAAAACAGGGAGGGCTCTTTATGAGTTAATATTTGGCAGCTCCTTATCAAATGAGACCTCATCAGGGAGACTTGGCAGATGCCAGCAAGGTTTAGATAATGTTTCAACATGCAAACATTTTAGAAGAGGGATTATCTACAGAGATCATTCTAGTTGGATTAAAAGATTTACAAAGGAAGAAAATTGGACAGGAAGAAACATATGAAGCTATAATTTTCTTTTCAAATGTGTTGCTCCTATTGTCAGTTTGGCAAACTGTGGGTCACATTCTGAGTACAGGACTGTAATCTAAATACCTGTACTATTAGAGAG
The DNA here is from genome assembly GCA_004320125.1 of Scolopax mira. Lineage (NCBI taxonomy): Eukaryota > Metazoa > Chordata > Aves > Charadriiformes > Scolopacidae > Scolopax > Scolopax mira. Next base: position 63,473 of record BJBW01008464.1, on the reverse strand, counting down.
GAGAGGATTTAGGATTCTGCATGATATATCTTTTTAGGTTTTTTGTTATTTCTTTCCTTGGTTTTAAATGATGAAATGTTTTAAGGGAAGATGTTTCTGGTTTACATCAAAAAAGTGAGCAGATAATTGGACTCTTGATTTACACTCCTTATATTAGTCCCTACGTATACTTCACTTTTGCATACTTAAGGCTTAAGGGTTGTGACTGGACAGCTCTTATCAGAACGCAATATTGATCATAGCATCTGTTTTCACCCAAGTTCTGCTCTTCACTGCAAAGTCATTTCCCTACATGTTAATTCATATGCAATGAACACCTAGCAAGAGATGTATTTCCAAGATGAATTCACAATAGCATGGGTACCTTTGGACGTGGCTTTGTTTGCTCTTGACATAGATGTCAAACTGAAGCACCATCTCTCTTCTTGAATCTCGGGAACCAGAGGTTATACAGCCTGACAGTTGGCAGCCTGATTCACTGTCTTAGAAGTCGTCATGGAGTGGTGGCTTTTATTCTTCTTTCTTTTTATACTGCTTCCTTCTTGCATCTTTTTTTTTTTTCTTCGCTACATGGTATTTTGTCATTTGAAAACTGAATGACACATTAATTTCAAGCACTAATGGGAAACTTTCAACTTGAAATCTAGTCAATTTAAAGGAAGTTAAATGCAGTTTCTGCCAATGCATTTACCTTGAGACATCCTGCCAGTGTTATATTTTTGCATTCACATTTTCCTATCTTTAAACTGTATTTCTTTTTCTCTATTGCTGTGTGAAAGACAAAGTCAGTGGAGGATGATAGTGACAGAGTGAGTGACTACAAAAAGGTGCCCACAAAACTGTCTCTATGCCATAAAGACCAAGTTAAAAATTTTGCACATATTTTATTTTCCAGGGGAAATTCAAATAACATGCAAAAAGATATTTATTTTCTAAGAAAACTCACTGTTCTTGAAGAGATTTGATACAAATTTGAATCAAACTTTGCTTTTTTAACAAAAAAAAATCTGTAAAAGCAAAATTACAACAGAGAATATCTGATCAGCCTTGGTACAAAAAGTCCTTGCCAAGTACATGGATGAGAATAAGACAGAATTCCTAATCTCTTTCAATGTCTGGCAGTAAAATGTATTACTTCTTATAACAGTGGTTAAAACATTTTCAGAATGAAGTATGATTTTTATGTTAACAGTATCCCTTTAACTAATTAAGCATAACATATTACCTCTGGCTGGATAGCTGCAGCTGAGAGCAAATGAGTTCCTACCATCTGAGATATATTCATGCTATTTACACGTTTTTAAAGCCATGAGACCTTCTGCTTTTTCAGTGCACAGAACTCAGGAGCCAGCATCCAAGCACTAACCTAAAGTGTGCTTCACAGATTAATACTTCTCTTTGGGGATTTGTTTATCCCAAAGACCATACACTACTCAAAGATATGAATTCTTTTTCTTGTCTGTTCTAACTTGATTTCCAATGTACTCATAAAGTTGCTTCTTTGCAAACATGAGGGAATAATGCAGAGGTAGTCAATAGCCATTTTCTTTATCATAGGTAATGGAATAAAGGTTACACGTCCTGGGACAAATACAAAAACCTGTAATTTATTTTAGTGTGGTTTTTTTTTTATTTTCAGGAGGCAATACCTATGGATACCAAGCTGAGATTTAACTGCATTGGGCACTTTCCAGAAACTTGAATTTGCCTTCTGCAGCTTTCTGTTCTTTTAAAACTAAGTTATGCAAATTAAGGGATACTGGAGTAACTCTTTAAATATTAGAAAAAACATTTTTCTTTTCTCAGGTTTTCTTGATTTCAAACTGGGGTAAACTCTCCCACAATAAAGCACAGCTCCTTTCTAGGGTTCATTTACCTATCTAGTGTAGATACAGAGGTGGTAGGATCATGGATCACTAGCTAGTTTAAGCCTCAAAGCATCAGATTATTAAAACTATAAAGAGGAAATAAGTTAACATATTATGCATAAATTAGTAGTGACATCAGTCCTAAAATTAGTGAGCTCAAGACATGCTGCAATAAATCAGAGATTCTTGTAGTTTACCCACTTTCTTTTTTCTGTTTCAGATACATCAGGAATTCTCTGTCCTACTTCATTTTTCCCTCTGAGAATGAAGAGAGCATGCTGACTTTAACTACAAAGACTCGGATCATACACAATTTGCTTGTCAACAAGGATGTGCTCCAGCTAACAAGCATTCTAACATATTTGGGTAATTCATCCGTCACATGACAATAAACATTTAATGCAGGAAGATCTGGGGAATTTAGGTAGATTTATTTTCACTAGTTTACCCATAGATCTTGTGTTGCTTGGCTTTCTCATTTTTTAAATATATTTAGGCACTCCTAACCATGTATCAGCAGCTACCTCATTATCAAAGCTTTACTAGCTCAAGGCAATGATACCATGGTTTTTCTTTATTTTCTTGATTCCTCTGACATCAAGCATAAGCAAGAACAGCTGGTTCTTGCTTTCCGTACTTTTTTCAACTGGACTGAGGAAAATATAGCAGACTCTGAAAACGGAAATCTTTGTCAGGACAAAATTTGTTTTGTTTCACGTGACATTCCTTATGAGCAACTTAAATATAGACAGAGTGGCTTTCGGCAGAAGAACTTGGACTAGGTGGATAGATAAAGGGCCTGACATTAAGGGAAGGCAAAAATCTGCCTCATTAGATCACATCAATAGGAAGTGTTCTCTGTGTCAGGAGGTGGTGAGAAAATGGGAGAAATGTTACAGAATTTAGACGGCACCTATCTCCCTAAAGATGGACATATTATATACCATAAGCTATAAAAGTTTTGGACATTGTCAGCACTTCTAAATTGAGAAGATTATGACTTTTAGTCTACAATTGCCTTTTGTCAATTGCCTTTTGAAATGTTCACTAAAGCTAATAAGACAACTTCTCCCAGACACATAAAGGAAAACCACAGAAGTGAAAATTTGAATGACTGATGCAGAATGCTTTTTCGTGGTTTTGTATTTTCATTCAAATTTTCATTTGATTTTTCAACATTTTTAATGAAGAAAAATAGTGTTTTCTACATAGTTTTTACTCTGCTGTTTTGTTTTTTTCCCCCCATCTGCCTTAGTTTGACCTCTTCTTATTTCTCTTAATTGCACAGCTCTTTGCATCAAAATTTATCTTCTAACCAGTTATAAGCAAGCCTTCCTTGGGTGAACTGAGTATGTTCATTTCACATTAGATAATCCCAAATCAGAGGCGAACCTAGACTTGTTAGAATTCACAAAGATAATGTGAAAATCTTATTGAAAAAAATAAAGACAACCCACAGTCTTTTCAGCCTGCTTAGAGCGGGAATATCAGGAAAATAGCTTATGTTCTGGACTGTGTTACCGGAAGTCTGAAGAGAAGATGCACTCTCAGCAAAATATCTTTAACATTAATTGTATCTATCTGCTCAGAGAACAAAGATTATTTGGGCAGACCCAACTATATCTTTCTGCCCAGCAGTTTTGTGGCTGGTTTTGCTTCTCTTAGAGCTCTAATGGCCAAAATTGTGGTGGATGTTACACAACAGCCATTTTCGCTCTGCCTGAGAATGACATCAATTCCACCAAATTTGTACAACAATTGGTTCTGAAAGAGGTAGGAGGATTGTATTTAACCAATGAAAAGATCACTCCTAACATCTATTTTTTTTAACTGTGCTTTACCTTTTTTAACAAATATTGTTAACTAAATAACTAACTGTGTGCTTCTATCAATCATATATACATGTCCAACCTCATATGTCATTGGAACATTTTCTTCTATACTATACTAAACTGCCCCCGGACCATTTAATCTTCTCCTATTGTGAAAGGGCCTTCACAAAAATATGGGTTGACATTCTAGATCTGAGTTTCTGAAGAAGAAACTATTTTTTTTAAATAGTCCTATTTAGAAATTCCTAAAGAAAGCCAATCCACAATCTTTTTCAGCGGGAAAGTAGACACAAGAATAGCAAGAAAGGCAAAAAGACAGATGCTTTGTTAACATCATTTAACATTTTCCTTATTGACAGAGATAGGGATTATTGTACGCTGTTTGATTTTCTGCAGAGGCCAAAGACCATTTAAATTCCCCTTTGAATGACTTGCCAGTGTTAAGCTTGACCAGCTGCAGCGTTGAGGGCTTTAAAGATGGTTTCTTATTCCCACCTGTGTATAATGGTCGTTTTACGCCTACATCTGCTTCAGATATATTTTTTTTTTTTTCCATTTATTTTTATGGACTCAACATTATTAGAGACACCTTATTCTTCCTAAAAGCCTGTCTACTTTTTCCTCAATGAGGCCAAGGTTGGTCTCTGGGCACTTCCAAACTATTAGCATGTTGTATTAGATCCTGTCTTGTCATTCACAAACCATTGTGTCTTCTGCTTTGTGTTAGACTCCTGCAAAAAGAGGAAAAGAGCCATGAGAGAGACATGCCAGAAACTGCAGGACTGCAGAGGCAATTCCAAAGTGGGAGCAATCATTAAGCTTCTACTGCTTGCATGAAAGTGATATGCAGATGAAGAATACTGTAGTATAATTTTTTTCTTTTAAAGTCTCCTGTGATAAAAATGATCTGGTTGTTATTCTCCCGCAGACACAGAAACCCAGCAGCACAGATTTCAGTGCTGGTACAAAGTTTGTGTTTGTGGTGCTGTGTATGGGTCTAGACAGAACAGTCAGATCAATGGAAATGTTCATGCTGACTTCTATCTCATACTATTTTCAAACGCAGAATTAAGAAAAATTTGCCTGCTTTACCCTATTTCCAGTGCTATTCATTATTTTTGTGTTATTAATGTTTTTCTATGATCTGTCAATTCTGTAGCCTCTGGAACAATCTTTCATTTGTATAAATTCACTGCTGGAGACTCAGGAGCACTTACAGCAATGAAGATTATAGATTAACAAATGATATCAATTCAATGTTATTGTTATTTTAATCCAAATTATGGAGTATTTCTCAGTTTCGAGTCTCCTTGACTAAACATAATTAATGTGAAAAATGCCAGTCCAGCTTCAGTCTCCCTAGGATTTCTAATTAAAAAGCTGACTCATAGACTATACTGGTGCATTTACAGTAAGACAAATCAAGAATAATTCAATTGGTACTGATTTACATACTTCAAGTTTACCATGGTGAGAGCAAAAAACTTACCCAGATCCCTAATGTACTTTGATTTATGTAAGCCATGCCACACACTAACAGATCTCTCCTTCACTAAGTCATTTTAGTGATAAGGTATTGCAACAGCACGACTTTCTTACAGAAGCCATAAACATTCTTAAATTGACATTGAGGAGTATTTGTAAAATGAAGAAGGAATAAGACACCATGCAGAATCCAGTGGTGCTGTAGTTAAAAGTTAGAAGTTCAGCAGCAGCACTCATGCTGAGGGAGGTGTTGCACGTAGGTGCCCTGGCGTTTTTTAGTGCTCAGGACCTTCCACCGGCAGCTCTGCTGCCTGTTTGTCCAGAGCAGCTCTGCACCCTTTCAGCCAAGACATCCCAGAGCCTATGTGGCAGCATTTTCCCCTTCTCCTGCCATTTTCCCCATGTCACTATTCTAATGGCCTTGGGCTTGCACGCACTGATATAGCTGTTATGGGAAATGTTTGCCACCAGCGTGAAAATCATCCCTTTACCTCCATTTCCTCTGCTTTGGTTGTAGCTTTTGAGCTACCTTAGAGACCCTAATAACACAGAAGCATAAAGCTTAGCATCCAGTCAGCATGCAGCCCCTGTGGCTAATCAAAATGCGCTTCAGCAATCATAAGCAGGAACAGCCAATGGGGGCCTTGAGTGGATCCTGATGAACCTATACTGTTACTGTGGTAAAATATTACGGTTTCACACACTGCACTGGATGGGAACCCAGGGGAGGATGCTCATCTGGGAACCTCCATTGCTTCTTCTTCTCTCTCTCTCTCCTATTTTTCTATTTTCTCTAGAAGTAAATTTCAGCCTTAGAGCTGATGAGCGTGGACTTGTCTAAACCGAGTTTGTGCAGAAGAGGCACTATAAAGTAAAAAGACTGAAAATAACGACCTACCCAGTAAGATCATGGTCATGGCTAATTCTTTAGGATTTACCAAGTGTTCTTTATATCTCCACTGACTGCACTGGGAGCATAGAAACCTATGCTGTGACACAGCTACCAACAGACAGCCAGTGTCAGGCTGGTTTTATTGTGGGGTATCCCAGAGACGATGTGACAGGTATCATAAAGGCTCTACCAGAGGTTTAATCCTTCTGGATAAGTAGAAGAGAAGACACCATTGGGCAGCTAAAATGACACTGATCTTTTCTTTTTAGGTAACTAAACCCTCAAGTAAATAGGCAAACACTTAAATTGAGGTGCTTTAATCTTGTTTTGAATCCTGCTTTTGGGCACTATGATGAGGGAAGACTGCAAAAGCCTTTAAATATAGTGAGTGCTTTCCAGAATTCTGCATGGTAGGACACTACTCTGCATGAGTAATACTGGTATAAATGGCCTCTGCATTCAAACAAAAGAAAACAGAAAAGTTGTACATTAATTAGCAAACTGAAGTTAGATAAAGTCAGGCTGGGATAGACTTCCATCTATTGTAATATTTCATCCTATGTACTAACTTCACATTGCAAATGCATGAATAAAGGTATTGCAGTCTAAAACAAAGCAAGAAAAGCTTTATAAAAAATCTTTATATTTGAATAGTTCTTGATAGCTTTTTCCATTAGGGTTTCTGCTAAATTAAAATAATCTACCTTATATTAGAACTCACACCTATGGATGTTATTGCACACCTTAAAAACCTGACCATATAACTGATAGCAGATCAATAATTTCATAATTATTTTTTTCCCAGAATGCTCTAATAGATTAATACGAGGAATAAACTACAAATATACGCACCCTGCTTTCACCATGATTTATATTTACCAATAAGGACATCGGAGCATTTTTATTGTGTTCTCATATGCAAGGTTGTTGAAAGAGATTGAAAGATGAAGGAAGGGGAGATCATGAGAAATGAGAAGGATTATAAAAGACTTAGAAATAAGCTTCAATTTCATTGAAACAGGTACCTATATTGTTTGGCTTTAAGGAAGTTTTAAACCCTTATCTTAAGGATCCTTGTCACTGCAAAATGAACTGATGTTACAATGATTCAATACCGTCATGATGTTTCGGAGCTCAAGTGCTCTGCATTCGTTGTCTGTGTCACATAGGGTTGAGAGATAATAGGCAGCTACCGAGAGAACAGCATCCTCTTGGAGGTGTCCTAGAGAAAGTTTTCTGAACTCTCTTTTTGAGCTTTGAGTAAAATAAAACATGAAACAGTAAAAAAGAGTGGGAAATAGAGAAGTTGGAAATATAAAGAGATAGAAGCAATGAATCTGAAACAGAAGCTTGAAGAAGTCAATGGTAATGAGGTGAATGGAAGTTATGCAGGTTCTGAAATCCCCTGTTTACCCTAGGAAGATGCACAGGGTAATTTCATGCTAAGGAGCTGTTATGTTGTTAATTCTTGGAGGGTATGCCTAGCTATGCTTGGTGCATCTCCAGAACTCTGCTCAGAACTATGATATTCTACAGTATCATAGTATTTGGGAATAGAGCTTCAGCTCCCTATTCTCAAATCAGAGTCACATCCATAGATTAGTTTGATTCCCATTCCATTTCATTTCCTTTGGTACCCTTTGGTGAACTCCAGTGATTATGAGGATAAGGGATTATTTACATGCTCTAGATCCAGGCAGCTATCAGGCTTTGCAAACGTTTATTTTATGGTTTGCAAATTCATTGCCTTTTGTGACTTGCATTAACCCAAGCAGTGATTAGCAGTCATGTTATTAACCTATTATATAACCTATTATATAGATAATATCAGCCTGGATAGTACCTAAAAGCTTCAGGCTCATTTAGCATGCCTTTTTGTTGTTTTTGGTTTTTTTTTTTTTCTCTTCTTTTTCTAGTAATATATTGACCATATTTACAAAATTTTAATAAACTCAGTAGATTAATCAGTCAAAAAAATTTGCTGATTCCTTACTGAAATTAATTTTTTTTCTGAATTGTTAAAATTACCATTTTCTACTGAAAGACTGATCAGATAGAGAATTACTTTTAATTAGGTAGATAGTTTAGGAAGCATGTAAATAGGGAAATCTAGCAAAAAACAGAAAGACTTCTACTTACAATACACAGTAGAATACTCCATGTTTAATTGTTTCTGACAGATAGGAAAATTTGCTGAGAAATCATACTGCAAGTCACAATCCTTTGTAAGAAGTAAAACTTTGAGTCAGAATCAGGGTATTTTCTCGTGTCCAGGACCTATTCTGTAGAACAGCAAGTAAGTTTATGAACCATCTAAATCCTGTTGTTAATAACAAGTATTACTAGCTAGTCATTTTGACAGGGTATGGCAAATGAACAAGCAGTTCAGAACTGGTCAGAAATGAAATGAAATATTCTGTCTCTATTTTTCTATTTCTTTTCTCTAAAATTTCATTATTTGCTTTTTTATAACAGCTATGTTTGCTTTAAAAAAGACGGAAGGAACTGTGGAGGAAGGGCTCTTGAAAATGTCATCCATGTTTTGAAAAGGGGAAACTTTACATTTTCATTTTCAAAATCTCAGCTTTAAAAGAAACATAGTCAGCTGGGTAAGGCAGAAAATGTTAAAAGCAGACAAAGGAAATAACCTTAAACATTATAGAGTTCCAGTTTGCATTTGAACCTGTGCCTTAGGCTTTCATTTTATATTTAATGCTGTTTCCTGGGTTTAATTGCTCCAAAGAAGCAGTGATGAAATCTAAAGAATAATACCCCATAATAGTAAAAAAATCTGCTTGTAGTTATAGCTAAGAGTTAAATAAATCCCTCTCTGTTAAGTTCATTTGTTGAGAACTCCTGAAGAAAGAAGATGTTTCATGTCCAGAATGTTCTCAGAGGTTACTTGTGGGTACTGCCAATGAGAGTTTCCTGCTCTTGACTGACTTGTCCTTCACTTTGCTTGTACTTTCTCTCCAACTTTCCATACATATGACTGAGCAATCTCAGCAGATTGGAGCAAGTGGTGCAAAGAAAATATTCTTGTTCCTTTACCAGGTTTCTACCCCATCTATGGTGCAGCAAATTTGTTTCCCAAATTATTGAGGACACCTACGCTTTTGTGTAGTGTGTATGGGTCAAGGTGAAGCAGCAACCCTGATTTATATTCCTCATCCTGCAGCTACTTTCCCACTTTTAAGCAAGTTATGACTTTGCTTATCTCTCCATAAAATGGATTATGACAGAAATTTCTTGTCATCAAGGGATGTTATGTGGCTAATTAACTTATATTTGTCATGTCTTTTTATGGCACTTGTATGGAAAGCCTTACACTGCTGTTGTAATGAGTTCACTCTCTTCCTATCAACTGCAAATGAAGCAATGGCTGTTTTAATACTGAAGCATATTTCTACTCTTAATTATGGGCTAGATTATTATCACTCTCAGCCCAGCTTGAAGGTACTCTCTTCTTTGCAATATCCATTTCTCAGGTTTGTGCTGTTAGGTTCAGCTAATTTATTTTTGAAATTGGAAAGGAAGTAAGTTTGAAGAGGCATCAGTGTGCTTCATCTTGCCCATCAGGACTGAATAGCTTGTGGTCATTTGAATGTGTTAAGTATCCCAGAGTGCAGTCAGGAAAAACACTGTAAAATGTAAATTGCATTGCACTGAAAATGTAGCAGCTGTTAGTAAGAGTGAAGAACGGGAAGGAAAGGCAGGTGAGCCTCAGCTCAAAGGCTGTGCTCAGTGCCATGGGTCTCTTGAACAGGGCACAAACCCATTTCTGACTCCTACTATTTACAACATCCTATTACTTTGGTATTATTTGGAAGTTAATTACAGGGCCCATCAGCTCTTTTGGCTCAACAGTATTTCAGTGAAAAATATTCAGGCATTATGTGACTGGTTGCAAGGGAGATTATCAAAAAGTCAGAGAAGTGTAATAAACTGGGGATTTCTTTGTTAATAAAGAACTTGATGAAAAACAAATTAGTTAACACTAGCCTGACTTGAAATCTTGCTGATGGCAAATTATAAAATTAATTAAAAAAAAATAAACTCAGAAAACTTTTTAAAGTTTATCATAAGATCAAAATTATGCAGAAAATTTGTGAAAATGTAGATCTCCAACTCACCTTTCTAGGCATGCAGATGACCCTCATTGGTATAGCATCTGAACACTTCTGGCATGCTATTTTAAAAATCAGAAACCAGAAACCATTGTGTTTAAAATGAAAAAGTAAATGAATTAGCTTTAGTGATATTCACTCAGCTCTGAAGAATTAACAATGCTTCTGGCATTAGGTCCACAGTCGCATTAGGTCTTCCTGTGACTGTGTAGGAATCATGTTGGGGAGAAGCTACAGCCTGTCCTTTATCTGAACTTTGTGTACTGAGAAGGCAAGCACAATGTGGCTGCCTATGTTTCTGGTATGCCAAGAGGCTGCTATTTATGCCAGATGCTCAATGTGCAGCACACCTAGATAGAACAGGCATAATTTGATTGTCTTTGCTAGGATCACACCTATAGGACACCATTTTCCAGTGCGAACTGAAATCTTACTAAATTCTCTCAGAGCCTTTCCCAAAGCATAGATGGAAATGAGCATATCATCCTGCATCTGGTGGACTATAATTCATGACTCCAAACTTCTTCTCAACAGCTATCAAGGAACTTGTTTCGACATCGTTTTTCTCCAGCATCAAGTATTTATGTATGTTTCAACTGTGGTGGTATTTGTGGGCTGAATAGAGAAGAGTTCACTTTGTATTAATGTTTGCATTCCCAAATGAAACGTTCACACGATAATGATAATACAGTATAGGGAAAATTGTTTCACATTTGCTTTCCTTTATGTACTCCGTTCATGGATTGTGTGAAGATTTACAGTGTACGCATTCAGCATGAAGCCATGCATCAGTGCCAAAGCACTTCCTTGATTCTCCCTATTATACTTTTCAAATGAATAATATAATGCACATATATTTAGTCTCAGAAAAACAAATGCAACCTCACAAACCCCAGTGAGGATGGGAAGTGTATTTTTATCTTAATAATTCCAACCATAAGTACTAAAATATGGGTCAGGTCCCCAAAATTCGTGAGGGTGTTATAAAGATCATGAGAATAGGAAAAATTATAATATCTTTCAAGTTGCCTTTTTTAGTTTGGTTTTTTTGTTTTTGTTGTTGTTGTTTTTTGTTTTTCAACTTTCAGTATGGAGATACTTGGGATATATTTTCAGATTTTTTTTCCAGACATGGAGGCTAGAAACTTGTTTTTTAAATGAAAAACTTTCCAATATTTATGTACACATTTCAGTTACAAAGTCAGATTTGAATAAATACATCATTATTTATTTTGACCTTCATACTAAGATCATGATCGTGGCAAGGGGGTTGTCATATTTTTGCAGGCAAAGAAATGTGGCACATAATAACCAAGTCAGGGATTTGTAATGAAAACTCTTTTCAGTAGGACATGCAATTCCCTTACAGTGGCTTGGAAATGCCAACTAGAGGTGAGTTCATTTCACCTAATCCAAGTTTGTTGTTTGGGATCTGTAATGGAAGAGATTCATATCACCTAATTCTATCTGTCTTGTAGGTGTCTAGCCTAAATGAGCTGCTAAGGCTCCTCTTATAGTTAATGGTGAGTGACAGGAACCTCCAGACTGCAATTCATTCCACCTGTCATAGATGCCTGTCCTGGGGAAGAACTGCAGCCTCCGGTGATTTTACAGGAAGCTTGAGACAACTCATTCCCATCCTTGTTTTTCAGCCATCTGAGGTTAGGAGTGAGGGATCCCACCACAAAGTCCTTTTCCAAGCACGACTGCCCCCATGTGTAAGCTGCATTCCCAGTCAGAACCTTAAACGAACCCCGAACACCACGTACAGCCCTGGTACTTGGTAGTTAAAGCAAATGCAAACTTTTGTGCTTCTGTGCATTTGACAGCTTATGAAACAATTTAGTTTGTAATACATTTGCTTAAATGAAAACCTGATTAATTCCACTGTACTGACTTATTAGAACTAATAGGTTTTGTTACATGTGTTGCAATTTAAGTATTGTTAATTATTCAGAGCTGAGTGAATATCACAAAACATTTGTCATGAATATTTGCACACATTTTAAACAAAATTGTCCTTGGCAGTGTTTGCAACAGTTAAATATTTGATTTTCATGTATATTTGGGTGAGACAATTTTCTTTTCATGAATATCAGCAGAAAGAGAATCTCACATGAAAATTCACACAAATATTTATTTAAGTAAATAGTTGTACCTACAATATACTTGGCAGCATCTTTGAGAATCAGCAAAGTGAATGGTCATGCTGCTGGCAAAGCAGTTTGAAATATATTAATATCTTCTTAGGATGTCACCAGGAAAAATACGGAAGTGAAAGTCATTGTGCAGCACCACATTCAATTCAAAAACCCCACAGTTTCCGTTCATTGATATCTCAAGCACATAATAACCCAGAATCTCCACATTCAGGGAAATAACCTTGGACCTCTTAGACTGACCTGCCACTGGGTCATCCACAGTGTGCTGGGGACCGACACTGCATTTGCACTAACTATGCTCTCTCCTATTGCCTGGAGCGAGGCTTGCATGTTTCCATCTGAGATGTAGGGAGCGGAGGGAAAACCAAACATGTTAGAGAGTGACAGCCTCTGACAACAGTCTTTTGTATGGTACAACACTTGATATTCATCAAGCCAAACTTTGAATTTCCATGGCATAAGTATTTCTACCTCATTTAGCCTCCTCTTTTTAAAGTGAATAGAGAAAATAGGCCCTCATATCCAAACTTGTAAAGGGGGGCCTACAGGAGAGATGAGGAGGGATGAGGAGCAGACGGATCAAATCAATCAATACATAGCTCCATGGCTGGTGTCACCGCCATAACTTTGGATACTTTGATAGTGGGTTGGTCCATACGGCACCGGGCTTGTTAGCAGGTGGAAGACGCCTCTCTCAAAAGGGGAAGACTGTTCTAGCCAGAGAGATGGCAGGGTTGATTGACAGGTTTTTAAACTAGATATGAAGGGGGAAGGGGGTGATAACATCAGACCTGTCCTTGAGGCTCCTGAGGCAAAGCAAATACGGGAATCACAGTCAAAACTCCACAAAGGAAGGACACCTGAAGAGCAACACAAAGGAAATGAAACCATTCCAGACAGAAAGTCAGCCCCATTAGGCACCCAGCTGAAGTGCCTTTACACAAATGCATGCAGCATGGGGAACAAACAAGAGGAGTTAGAGATGTGCACACTCTTCCAAGGTTATGATCTGAGACATTGTAGGATGGCTCTTATGACTGGAGTGTTGGAATGGAGGGTTACAGGCTCTTCAGGAAGGACAGGATGGGAAGACAGGGAGAGGGTGTTGCTCTCTATGTCAACAACCAGCTGGAGTGTGTGGAGCTCCACCTGGGGATGGATGAAGACCTGATGGAGAGCTTATAGGTCAGGATTAAAGGGATCACAAGGGCACGTGATGTTACAGTTTGGGTCAGCTACAACCACCAGATCAGGGTGACAGGGAGAATAAAGCCCTTTATAGACAGATAGGGGCAGCATCACGCTCACACACCTTGGTCTCATGGGGGACTTCAACCATCCCGATATCTGTTGGAAGGATAACACAGCAGGACACAGAAATCCAGAAAATTCTTGGAATGATAATCTTGATAATAATTTTCTTCTTCAAATGATTGAGGAGCCAATGAGGAAAGGAGTCGTTCTGGATCTTGTCCTTACTAACAAGGAGAGGATGGTGAGGAATGTCAAGGTCAAGGATAGCCTTGGCTTCAGTGATCATGAAATGGGGTGAGTTCAAGATTCATAGGGCAGCAAGGAGGTTGTGTATCAGAATGGGCAGAATACAGAGAAACAGTCTGAGTGGTCAGGAATGAGATCAGGCAAGTGAAAACCCAGGCAGAAGTAAAACTAGCCAAGAACATCAAAGACAGTAAGAAAAACTTCTACAGAAGTTGTCAGGGACAAAGACAAGACTAGGGAAGTTGTGGGCTCTCTCTGGAAGGAAACAGAACACCTGGCCACCCAGGATTTGGATAAGACTGAGCTACTGAACCAATTCTTTGCCTCAGTCTTTACCGGAAAGGGCTCAAACCACATTGCCCAAGTCACAGAAGGCAAAAAGAGGAGCTCTGCAAATGAAGGGGGAAACCTGTTCCCTTCTTCATTTAAACCACTTAGATGTCCTTTCATCTGAGCTTACTGTCTGCCAAGATGACACCCAGGGTCAATCTGGGTATAGTAAACCCCAGAGACAATTTCATATAGGCAATATGAGATTGCAGTGGACCCAGCTCCCAAGTCCATTAGGACAGGTGTCACAGCCCCAGATCACCTTGAGGAGTGAAAAGTAGATACTGTTATCCTCTTGATATTAAAGCACCAATCCCTGTGACCCAGCTACCACGTCATTTCAGTCACTTTGAATGAGAAAAATATAGCATAAATAATCCTGATATTCTAGGGCCAAGTGCTCTAATGTGTGGAAGCAGACTGTTTCTGCTAAAGTGGGCAGAAACTGTCCCTGAGCAGTATGGACATGATACACCCTGGAGTCAAACACTTTAGCTGCATAAATGGAGCTATTACTCCCCACTGTTAATAAAGGGATTCTAGGCATCTACATTATAAGGACAGGTGAGATAATTCCCCTCTGCCCTGAATGACATCTCTCAATTTCTGCCTTTTCAGGCGGGAAAAGACCATTAGGAAGATAAGGCCAGTGGGATGAACCAGCAGCTGTTGAGCAAGGAATGCCCTGGCAGCTTCTCAGGACTCAGGACTAAAGAGAGCTAGTGTGTGAATCCAATGCCTGCTGCTCTTTGAGCTAGTGCCTGGACCAATAAACCTCCTGTAAAAATGAGCCTGCTGTGACTGTTTTGTTGGTATTTTTAATTTAAACAATAGCTAATTAAATATGAAAGCAATTAGTATTTCTGTTCAAACAGCTGTCATGTAATGTCTGGTGCTGCAGTTATAATTCCTTAGCAGTATTGCAAATGGTTTAGAAGCAATGGCTTTTGGGGAGGGGAAATAGAGCAATATTTTCTGTGGGCATTGGAAACCACTGGCAGGTGCATTTAGCTTTTGCTGTTTCAATTTACAAGCATGTGGGATGCTCAAAACAGAAATATCCTTTGAATTCTGGTGGAATTTTAGGCATCATTATAATATACAGCAGGGAGAGAAATGCAGTTGTTGATGCTGTCTTCCAGCCTTAACAGTGGAAGAGTTTCTTAGGCATGGTATCAAAGCCTCAGGAAATGGAGGAAACCTCAATTTCCTGATGGTCTTCCTCCACCCGTGAGGTTCTTTGTACAGCCTAGCTTGATGACAGTGAAAAAAAAAAAAAAAAAAGAGGATATTAATAAAATTAAAAAAAAGAGGATATTAAGAAACTGGTGAGGCACAAAGTCAGCTGGAATTCCTGTTCTCCTCTTGGTAGCAGGTTGTAGTTCACATGGGGAAAAGCTAAGGCGCTCTTAGCTTTCCTACATTTCCTACTCCACACCATGAGACAGTGAAGCCAGCAGGGCTCTCTACTGATCTGGGGTTACTAAAGACACCCTAGCAGCGACAGTATCTGGGTATAGGCAATGAATGGAGCTCCTTATGTGTATGCCAGATGTACACCTTTCACTTTTTCGTCTCACCTTTCAGTCTTCATAGCCCTGCATATTGGTTTCTGAAGCCCAGAGGCTGCGGTGCAATTGCAGTCACATGTGTCTAAAAGCAGTCTGGGAGACCCACACACTTTCTCAGTGCCATTCATGCCCAATATTCCTGCATTTGAGCATGCTCTTGCAGCATTTGAAAAGTACAAAGTTGTATAACTGCTAGATTTACTAATTATTAGGGTCTGTACCCTGGCCCGCTGGAGTTATAAACCTGCCACTCATTTTAGCTGTAGTTCAGCCTGCACTTTTGTAATCTGAGCTGTTAACTGTACTTGGTCAGATACATTTTTCATAAACTAATTGTGAGAGACCCACAGCATTTTAGGTTCTTACTGATGTTTCTATGGCTTTCTGTATTGAACAATCTACTATCTCATTCATGTAGGTAAACAGAACTGCCATCACTACAAATTCCATTTTTATATAAGAATATGGGGAAAAATATTATCAAAGCAGAGTTCTAGTTGGTGCAAATCATTGCAGTTTCCTACAAATTAAAAGTTCAGGTTTGTTTACTGTGGCTGAGAACTGCGCCTGCTCTTGGCTTTGGCTGGTGAGAATACAAAAGAACCTCATTACTTCCAAGTTTTTTATTGTGAATAAATAATTGGCATTGATCTATGTTCAGTCACCTTGTATACATTATTAAACACTTGTTTACTAAACAACCTTTACAGTTTAAAAACAGGAATCAAAAACTTCACTGAAAAGTACATTAAATCTCAGTATAAAATCAACTTAAGGAGTTTAGCAGTAAGGTGAGTAAAGTTCATTTAATTAAAAGATTGCTAGAGGGGAGACATTGGCAGATCAATTTTTTAAGTTCGTGGAATTATGCACTGATATGCAAGTTTAAAGCTGCTGCCTCTGATTGCAGAATATAACAAATGGGAAACATTATATATTTATGAACCATTCAATATCTTCCCCCTCTCTTTCAACCGACTTATTGGAAATGAAAAAAATATCCATTCCAAGTTGAGACAGCCAGACTTAAACAGATATTACCAAAATATATATATAAGAAGGTGTTAACATACATTTCAACATGAAATTCTAATTGAAACTTCCACACAGTGGGAAGCCAGGGAGTAATCTTGATGGCCTGGGGACACACAGAAACAGCTTTGTAAGAAATTGCTTTTTTGATAATGAATATTAACTGATTATTTTTTTGGTTCATAATTTCTTAAATAGGTTGCTACCATTGATTTATACTTCCCGAAACTTTAAACTTTTCACTTCTTCATTAAGGGATATGTGTTAAAAAATATACACAGTAGAAATGTTAAAAAAGTTTTAGTAAAAAAAAAGTCCTTTTAACTAATCAGTAGCCTCAGGACAAGAGACCTGCCAATGTATATCCTTAATCCATCTTAAGAGTTGAAATCATACAGCACATTGAGATCCAAAGGTTTTGGAAGAGTCTATAAAGTCTGTAGCATCACTATAATTGTGAAAAATGTAGTATTTTTGATTTTTAAATATTTGTATAGTGATCATATAAATGGTCTTTTATAGGTTCACATAAAAGTGTGTTATTTTTATTAACATTATTATTGTTGTTTATTATTACTGCAGCATAATAACACAACAATTACTCTAGTTAAGGGTGCCTTAACATTTCCATTGAATATACCATTTTTGGAGGGGTTTATGACTGAGTCATTAAAACTCTCTGCAGGCTAGAAATTGGCAAAGGAGTTCAGTCTGAAGCAATCTGTTTAATGAAAAAAATGGAACAAAATCAATTTGGTTGGCTAGAAAAATGGTTGGGGAAACCCACTACTCCATTAAATAGTTCCTGAAGTTCGTTTATTATGATTCTATTTTTAAAAAGGTGTTGTTTTTGAGAAGCAAAGTCATACACTTATTTCACTGGTCCTGATTTAGTTTTTGCCCATAGGCATGTCTTACATGAGGTTTGCATATTTGAATTTTGAAGATGCAGGACAAGAAATTTGGCCTCTTGACTTACGGCTACCCAGTGGGTGTGCTAAAGCTTCTATTTCACAAGTTGATCAATTGTACCATTTTGGAACGCAGGCTAGAAGTCCCAGAACTAGCAATGCTACAAATCCTATGTCCAAACATGAAGTTTCTTTGTTTGCTATTTCTTTAGTGTAACTCTCCATCATCTTTTGTCTGACATCTAACAACATTTATTTCTTTTCATATAACCAACTCAGTATGGATGTATGAAATGTTTAAGTGATGAGATGTTCAGTTTTATAGAATCACAGAATTCAGGGTACCTCTAGTCCAACCTTTTGCTCAAAGTAGGGTCAGCTGTGGTGTCCAGCCAGGCTGCTCAGAGCTTCATCCAGTGAGGTTTTGAAATCCTTCAATGACAGAGTATACATAACCTCCTAAGACAGACTGTTAGAACATTGACCTCCCCTTGAAGCTGTCTCTCTTTGAGGCTTTGAGGCAAGTCTACCTTCCTCAGCCTTAGCACTACAGTAGGTGTTCCAGCCCCTGATGATCTTGATGGCTCTCCACTGAACTTACTTCAGCTTAGTAATGTCTCTCTTTTATTATAGGGTCCACAAATGGATGCAGATTTGGGCTAACAAATGCTGAGGAGAGAAGGAAAACCACTTTTCTCAGTCTCCTGGTTGTGGCCCCCCTGCGATCCAGGGTGCTGGTGGCCCTTGCTGCTGCTGGGGCTCACTGCTGGCTTCTGCAGCAAGCTGGTTGTCTGACTCCATGGAGGCCTTTTCATGGAGTAGCTCCACAAGTTCTGTGGTTGCAAGGGGTTATTCTTTTCCAGACACTGGACTTTTCAATTCTTGTTAAATTTCAACAGGTTTCTTTTGAGCTGTTCATTCAGCCTGTCCAGGTTGGATGTCACATGGCAGCCTGGCTTTCAAGCATATTTATTGTTCTCCACAAACTTGGTGTCACCTACGTATTTGGTAAGCAACCACTCCTCCAGGTCATTGATAAAGATGCTAAATTTGATTGGACCCAGGAGAGACCACTTCTTACCAGCCACAAGATAGAGCCCTTGGCTCTCAGCCATCCAACTAGCTTTTACCCATCTGGTTCTCCACCCATCCTGACTATAATATCCTAACTTGAATAGGAATATTTTGAGACACTGTATTTAAGGATGTGCTAAAGTCAAGACAAATAATACTCACTTGTCTCACTTTACCCGCAAATCCAGTTATTTATTTTATCATAGAAGGCACTGAGGTGGAGCAGGCATTTTTTTATCCTTGGTAAATCCATTTCTTTACTGTTCTCAGTCACCTTCTTCTCTTTCATCCAACCAGAAATATGTTTAAAGAGCGCTTACTCCCTGATTTTGCTAGGGACCAAAGTGATGCTATTTCCCAGTTGCCCTTTCGGCCTTTCTTGAAGAGAGGAATATACAATTTTTATAAAAATGGCTTAATAAAAACTAACTCAACACAAAGACTTAATAATTTGAAATAGAACCTCTTTTTCCTTTTTTTTTTTTCTTCTTTTTTTTTTTATAAAAATGATTGTAAGGGAACAAACTCCATTTCTCTATTGTGCACAAAAGAACAAGACCATCATATGTGACTGGAATCCCTTAGGCTATTGGAATATGTATTACAAGCACTGAGTGAATATTGCTGATGGCAGTTACACTCATATTTATGTTTGTGTAACAGAGAATTTATTTGTGTATGTGTGTGCATGGTTAAAATACTTGGCTGTCTGTCATTTAAAGACCCTATTACACCAGTAGGAGGAGAAGCCATTTATCCTGGTTTTGAATGTAAGAACACTGGATTGAAGAAGGTTTCTTGGCTCACAGGGTAAAGTCCCTTGATGTCACAGGCATATCATACCATGATTTTCACAATGTAAATTTAACAAATTAAAATTTCACAAATTAAATTTACATTGTTTTATATGTATCAAGGATTTTGATTTCCATTCTTTCACAATTCTCCTTGTCTGTAAAGAATTTTGCATCACCTGGGGTATAGGCATCTTTGGTCTAGTTGGAAACTCTTTTATTCTCTTGTTACAGTTTCACTGCCTGTTTCTTCAAGACAAGCAACTAAACCTCCAAACCATGTTTCGCAGATTCATGGATTTGACAGAGTTGGAAGGGACCTCTAGAGATCATCTAGTCAAATTTCCCTGCTAAAGTAGGATAGAGCACATTACTCAGGACTGAATCCAAGCGGGTCTTGAAAATCTCCAGAGAAGGGGACTCCATGACATCTCAGGCAGCCTGTTCCAGTGCTCCGTCACCCTCACCATAAAGTTCTTCCTCATATTTGAAAGGAACTTCCCATGTTCCAGCTTGTGCCTGTGCCCCTCATCCTGTCACTGGAAACCACTGAAAAGAGTACAGCACCATCATCCTTCAACACACCCTTTAGGTACTTGTAAATATAGATAAGGACTCCCCTCAGCCTTATCTTCTTCAGGCTAAAGAGCCCCAACTCTTTGAGCCTTTCCTCATAAGGGAGGTGCTCCAATCCCTTCATCATCTTAGTTGCCCTATGTTGGACTCTCTCCAGCAGTTCCCTGTCTCTCTTGAACTGGGGAGCCCAGAACTGGATGCAGTATTCCAGTTGTGGCCTCACCAGTGCACAGTGACTTCCCTCGACCTACTGGCCACACTCTTCCCTATGCAGCCCAGGATTCCATTGGCCCTCTCCTCTTGGCATCAAAGGCACATTGCTGGCTCATGGAGAGCCTGCCATCCACCACAACTCCCAGATCCTTTTCCTCAGAAGTACTTCTCAGAAGATCCACCTCTAATCTCTGTTGGTGCCTGGGGTTCTTCCTCCACAGGTACAGGACCTTACTTTTGCTCTTGTTTGTGCCTCAAACACTGATGTAAATATTTTCTTTTCTTTCCTAGATATACCTGTCCTTTTGTATTGTTGGCAACTATTTCGTTACCTCATACTTTTCCTGTGATTGACCAGAACTCTAAGGTGTATTACTTCTTCTGTTTTCTAATTGATTATTACCCACATTGTGGAAGAAATTCTTCCTGTTAATCTGTAAGTGCATTATCTGGCACTTGGTACAAATGTACAATATTTCCCATTTCTCTAAGTACGGTCTTCAAGTTCTTCTTGTTCTTCTTATCAACAACATCTAACATTTTGCATTAGCAGCAGACTTGTGCCAGGATCAGTAATGAAGATATTATGATCAATTTCTTAAGCATTAGTTCTGCAAAATTCTCAGGAATAATACTTGACTCAGCTTTTAAGTTTTCCATAACCTGTTTAGTTAATAGCACTTTTTCTCTACCCTCTTATGTTGTTCCATTTGTTTGCATAAAATTCTTTTACTAATCTATGTCTTCTGCAGTTTAACCAATGATTTCCCATGTGGCAACATGTCAAATGATTTACTGAAGTCCAGTTAGATTAAACCTATTGCCTTTCCTTTATCTAGAAAATCAATTAACTCATCAAAAAGAAATGCCTGCTGAGGCTAATGTGATCTATCTTTGGTGAATCCATGTCACATTTTATCCTATTTCCCATTTACCTCCATATATTTATTTATTCATCCTCTTAAAATACCTTCTATAATATAAGATATATATATCTTCTATACTTTCTATAATATAAGATAATGTGGCAGTCAAATTAATGAGTGTACAGCTGTCCAGACTACTTTATTTCCTATTCTACTACCCAGTACTACTCAGTACAAGAAGAACATGAACCTGTTGGAGCAGGTCCAGAGAAAGGCCATGAAAATGATCAGAGGGCTGGAGCACCTCTTCTATGAGGACAGGCTGAAAGAGTTGGGCTTGTTGAGCCTGAAGAAGAGAAGGCTCCAAGAAGACCTTATATCAGCCTTCCAGTACTTAAAGGGGGACCTGCAGGAAAGATAAGGAGGGACTATCAGGGAGTGGAGAGATAGAACAAGAGTAACACTTTTAAACTGAAAGAAGGGAGATTAGATTAGATATCAGGAAGGAATTTTTTACTTTGAGGGTAGTGAGGCACCAGAACAGGTTGCCCAGAGAAGGGGATGCTCTCTCCCTGAAGGGTTCCAGACCAGGTTGGATGCGACTTTGAGCAACCTGGACTAGCGGAAGGTGTCCCTACCCATGGCAGGGTGGTTGGAACTACGTGATCTTTAATGTCCCTTCCAACTCAAACCATTCTATGATTCTGATTCTATGCTCTGATGATATCAGGACATTCTGAAAACAAAAAACCTGATTATTATTATCTTTAGGTGAAACAAGTATATACTGATATTTTATACCAAGATCACATCTTTGTGACTGAATCTGTGAATTTATAACTGTATTTTCATATAAATAATCATCTATATCAGAAAGTAAAACATAAAACATTACTTTTCTTTTTCTTTTTCCCACTCAAATTTTTTTTTTAAATTCAGGTAAATAATTTATGCTATTGCAAAAGTCACTCTGCATGTTAGTTTCAAGGGATATTTAGTATATTACACAGCTGTGTTTGAATAGCATCTTCTAGACCTTGGAGATACAGTGCAATTCACTCTCCAGTAAACTTTCTACTTCCACATAAAATTAGTAAATAATCATAGGTCCTTTTGTATACGATTACATCAACTGTAATGTTTAAATGACTGGGGGACCAATGTGATTCAGGGGGTCTTCTATCTGCCAGGTCTTAATGCATGTCTTGGCTGTGTCCCACCTGTGTGTCCAGTCATAATGTTAGTGTAAATTATTTCTCTTGCTCCCTGATATCCATGCTTTTGTGAAAAGGAAACACAGATGCATTGGTCAGAAAGGATATTTATGGAGCGATCATGCATAAATGGCATTTTATGAGTCATTTGGGAGGAGAATGGCGGAAAATACATTCTAATGTCACTGGCAACAACTGCTCCAGACTTGCTAGGAGAGTTGATGCAAGTTCATTTGGTGTGAGGATGGTATAGTAATAGGGAGATAAGAGGAAGATAACAGGGCAGGAATGCAGTAGCAGGAGTCTCTTTTATATAAACACACCTTGCTGCAGATCTCAGCTAGTTTCCTGTATCTTCACTCCTGATATGTGGAAATGGCATAAAAGCTCTCTTATCCCACTGGGTGTTCTGAGGATAATTGCAGTGGAGCTTGAAAAGGCTCGTATCCTGTTGCAGTATGGACTGTACAAGCAGTTAAAACATTGGGAACATTGCACAGTGTGATAAATATTGACCTTTTAAGTAGCATTAGCAGTACAGTCATTTCCAGTGTGTATATAGAATAATGGAAGCCAACACACTGGAGGGTGTTCTTCCAAATACCAGACGGCACATTTCACCATCACTATATTCTGTGTGTTGGTGACTTTTGTTTACCAAAGGTCTGCAAATAATTTGTCCTTATAAAATAACCTATCCTCAAAGTACACAAAATGCTGTGTTAATTTTGGAAAAGTACTACCTAATTTAATAAGGTATCAAAATTAATAAATATAAATGTTCCTTACGAATGTAAGCCTGGTGAGTTAATTTGATGGTAGGACTAGGACTCATGACTACAAGCATCTTGGACAGAAAAAACAGGCACAGTTGACACACATGCAAATGAGAGAGAAGACAAGGATAAAGTCATATGCAATGCTTGTGCTTACTGTTAATCACTGACAGTAAACATACTGTATCAGCAGTACTCCTATAGCACACACTGTCAAGCATGCTTTACTTCCCAATCACAGCTCCAGGCCTGCTGCACATATCTTCATCTTTCTTTAGGGATTAAAATAAAAGTATTTAAAACATATTTTTTAATTTCTTCTTGTGTTTAGCACAAAGTAAAATATAATTCAAGTTTTGAGTCATCTGTAATTGATAATGTAGTTGCAAGCAGAAAGGATGTTTTCTCTTGTACAACTATAGTAATATGTTATGTTATTTTACAGCACTCCTCATCCAAACACAATGCCTGAATTACATAGAACAGTGAATTTGCCCTTTCCTTCCATTCCTTCCAGAACTGAACCCCTCCAAAAAGCCTAATCCATAGAAAATAACACTATTGGCAAACAGCAGATAGGGAGGAGACGGAATCAGACTGGAAAGGTGAATCAGAGAAGGACATATTCTGATTCACTTTTATAAAGCAATGCAATGCCAATAAGCTTTACCGTTGTAGAGTGGATACTTTTACATTTTTCTTTTTACTCCAGGGAAATTCATAGGCAGCCTTCATATTCTGTCTGTCAGAACTACGATGTTTAATTTAATCTAAAAACAGATATGCAGCCAACGAAACTTGCACTGATTTAATATTTCAAAGTATCCTTTAAAGGCATGCTGCAATGTATACCTCTTTTACATCAGCTAAAGGAGCTGTAAGGAGTGGAGTGAAAGAAGGAAGAAATAGAAGGGAGAATCATTTTTTATCTCACCTGAAGAAACATCTGTCACATTTCTCAGGTTAGATTTCCTATGGCTACCTCTACACTAATAACTTAAATATTCTTGGGAAAATTCATGACCAACTGACAGGGAAGATTTCAGCCTCCAAAACCAGGGTGGTTGCATGTGAACTGCCAGTTGGAAATGGTACCTAGAAATTCACTGTTCCCAAGGAATATTTAGGAAATTGCTAACTGTGACAAACCCAAAGCAAGCCAAGAGACAGTTCTAACAATTTAGCAGCTGAAGTACAAATAATATAGATGACTCTATTGGAAAGCCCAGAAATGTAGTGGGCACTATTTAGTTTGATGGTACAGACGTAGCCCCCAGCTGCATGTAACAGTGTCACCATTTAATTCGAGCTGCATTCCATTGAAAGATCTGAGATATATGCAACATCCAGAACACACCCCCAGTCATCCAGCAGCAGGCTGATCATCTAATTAACAAAATGCCGGGTCACAGGACAAACGCCTTGTATTTTCAGTAGTGGTTGTGTTGACATACAGGCAGCAGCATGGCGTTTTTCAGAAGTTGAAAGGATCCTACTTTCATTTTTAAAACAGTAATAACATAGCAAATTTCCTAACTGTAGCATCTATCAGAACCAAAAACATTTAAAGTCAGGTTAAGGAAAAGAATTTTTTATTCTGCAAATTTCTCCTCAAAAAAACCCCAACAAACGCAAAATCCACCACCAAAAAAACCCTACCAAAATGAAAAAAAAAAAAAAAAAAAGCTCTGTTTGGCTGTAAGCTGTAAACAGAAGCCTGAGCAGGTTTTTTTGGCTTTATACATTGTAACAGTGAGAAGAAAGATGACACTACTTCTTGGAAATTGCATATTTGGAAGAGAAAGTGTCTGCATGTAGCAAGCACACATACGCACACACACACACACACACAAAAGACAAAAGAAAAAAAAAAGCTAAAGCATCAGGCACAGATAAGTGATATCACAATTACAAGAATCACGGAGGCCAACATACTTTAGAAGTGACTGAAGAGTATTTACCTTGATCTAAACAAAAGAACAATCACCACAAAAGTAAGATGCAGCTGACAATACCATATTAAATACTCAATTAGATGCATTGATAAGCTTTGTTAGTCTGAACAAAAACCTTTTGGTCATGTGAATCTTATTTCCAGTTTATGTCATAATGGTGCTACAGTTTTGATTAGAGGCTGAAGAACTTCCAGTGTGGAAGTGTGTGAGGAGCACAGCAGTCATTGCCTGGTTCTGTTAATAATTAATGACCAAATACCTATAGTGCCACCCACAGGCACTTGTTATTTCTCCTGGTTACTTAACAGGTTCCTGCTTTATATTCCTAATCCAAATGGAATTGATAAACAGTTGGGGTTTTTAATTCTGCTGGACTAAATTACTCTATGAAAAACTTGAAACTCTGCCCAAAAGAAAAAAAAAGAAATAGGAACACAAAAAAAAATAGGAAGAAATAAAAGAAAAGAAATATTTTTAAGTTCTGTCACTGTTTTCAAGTTTAGTGCTGACATGCTTGCCTAAAGCTTTCTACTAAACCGGGATGAGTAGTCAACATCTGTTCAGAATTATTTATTTATTTTCAATTGCAGAAAATTGGCAGCTCCAATGTCCCTAAGAGAAGGATAACTGTAATTATCTATGATGTTGTGAAAACTGTTTCAATGGCTCAGTAGTTACTGAGGGCCTGGGATTTTTTCTTTCCTTCTAGCATATATTCCATTGTGTGTAAGGATGTGTGAAAAATAAACTTTTTTCAAATTTTAATTTAAAAATTTGATTTTTTCCCCTTTATACGCCTTTGAATAGTCTATGATCTTTTGCTAGTTAGGGGTATCACAATATGCATTTTAAATACACCATATTGTTAAACCTGATTAAGTGGATGCTGATCCTAGGTCTCCATCCTTCAATAAGTGTGCTTGAAAAGGCTGTTATTCCTTTGTGGATGCCCTTGGAGGTGGGGGTGGAGTGCTTCAAGCCAGTAAAGCACTATAATGCCTAATATAAAACATCTGGAAAAGGTGCAGAGCTAAACATTACACTAAATTCTAATAATCAGTTATATATAATTAAAAAATTCTGATCTCTCATTTTGTCACTTTGCAGGAAGAAGAAAAGATCAAATATCAAATCCGAGAAGTGTATAATTTTCTCAGAAACACATTTCTACCTATATTTGAAAGAAAAAAAATAGTAACTCATTCATTGGAATCTTTGATTGTCTCCAGCTCATCAAATAACCACAGAAGACTACTGGAATACTTCATGCCTGACTTTAAGTAAAAGGTAGACAGATTGTGAAACGAGCTGCTTGTCTTGGAACAAAAGGAAAGAAAAATGATGAAGATATTGCCTTATATGTCAAGGAAAAATGCAATGCATCTGAATGCAGAAGAACGTGAAATATGAAATTATTAAACATCCATAGATTAAGATAGAAGGCATGCATGACTCCTATAGAGCTCCTATTGAATTAATTCAACATCTGTTGGATAAGGAAAATATGAGATAAAGACTAGATCTGTACTAATAAACTGAACAGTACTGGGGATCATTCTATGACATTGAGACCAATTGTCACAGTCTAGTCACATCCATGCTATTAAACCCTCTTAACCTCCAGTGCAATGTGGTCAGATCTGCACTGCCACTTGGGAATGGTCCCTGACCTGTGCTCCTCCTGAACTGGACCCAGAAATTATCTGGCCAGTTGGCTTTGGCCAAAAGCATGGGCATTATAACAATTCAGCAGCAAAGATGACTGAATTCCAGTGCAGGTTCTAGCTCTAGTTTATCAATGACTTACCTATGCACCTATTTTCCAACAATCCTTAGATTATATTGAGGAAAAAGTTTTATTTAAAATGTGCAGAAAGTTTTAAGTGATATATGATACCGAAAAAATCATTTTTAAATGACCTTTATTTTAAATAAATTCATTATGAAAACAAACTCATCATGATTGCATTAACAAAAGAACAGGAAAATAGGTCAAAAAAGGGAAAGAAGAGATCAGAATAATATGGGTAAGTTAGTTTTCCACAGCTGAAAGATACCTTCAAGTAGTTTAAAATATTAGCCAAAACACCAACAATTATTTCCATAAGTGTATAAAGAAGAGATGATTCAGAGCACAGGAGAAAAACAAACAATACAATGCTGAATGTGAGAAGGGAGATCTCAAGGACTTAATAACATTTGACCTACATTTGCTACCCAAAAGATACTGAAACAGAACAGTTAATCTGGTTTTGTGCAGCTGGTAGATAATAAGGTGCTAAGAAAAGGGCAATATGGATTTGTCAGGATTTGACAAAACATGCCGAGCCAGTCTAATTTCCTTCTTGACATGTTAACTGTCCTGGCAGATATGGGAGAAGTGCTAGATACATCTGATAGTGTGACTTATGTAAGTCTGTCGATGTGGATGCATGGGGCATTCTTACAAGTGAATTTGGGAAATGGAGCCTTGCTTGAGTGCGGTTGATGCAGAATTGGTTGGGAGAAAAAATTCTCAGAGCAGAGTTATCACTAGTTTTCTGCCTAACTAGGAGGCTGTTTCAAATTGGCCGCACATATGGCAGTTCTGGAACATGTATTATTTAATATTTTCATTAAAGACTTGGATGAAAGAATAGTGAATATACTTATGAAAAGTTCAAGGACTTTAGGTTGGAAGTGGTTACACTACTTTAGAGGACAAAACAGCAGCTCAGAAAGACTATGATATATTAGAGAAATAGTCTGAAATCAATAAGAAGAAATTTGTGAAAGGAGACTACAAAGAGGTGTACTGAGGAAGGAAAAATAAAAATATACAAAAAAAAAGTGGAAACAAAAAGCAGATCAATATAGAAAACTAGTAAATATACTACTGGTAAACTCTGTAGAGTTTAAAAGAGATCAACAAAGATAATAAAAATAATGAAAGGATGATTTATCAGGAAAAGATGAAAAACAAATATTTAGTCCAGAGAACAGAAAATTAGGATATGTAAACTGTATTCAAATCTATTAAACAGCTACAGGCTCACACATAATTTCTAAGTCTTGAAAAAATATCATCTATTTATTTTTTTTTTAATTTGTATGTAAAACCAAGGGTTTTTTTAAGTTGTGATGAATCAAAAGTTTTCAATTGCTACAATTAGGTTTATATAACAGTTAGTTACTACTTCTTGTGTTCATTTGCAAATAAGAATTCCCCCCCCTGCAGAAAGAACAGGAAATAAGCAATCCCAAATGTTATAATCAGCATCTCACGGTACCTGTTGGATAGGTTGCAACAATGGTGTTACACTGCCAAAGCAAACCCAGGTGCAGATTTTATAAGTGGGAGGTTGGGAGGTGAAGGGAGGAAGCAGTAATCTCATTTTTCTCCATGAGTTCTTGTTGAGTACAGCATGAATGTATGAGATGAAGAAAATAGTTACTGCTGTGTAACTTTACCGTCCATTGGGCACTGCCCCTCTTAATGCACAGGTCAGATTGACTTAGTTGTGAAAAAGGAATGGAAAGATATGTGAGGAAAACAAAGAGATGACATTCTATTGTTGTAGACTGAAATATGCCCGGTTTGTTAATCTAGAAGGAGAAAGTAAAGGAAATATATTCCCGGGGAACATGTTTCCCTTGTTTCAAGGGTTTAGGAACAAGCTCTGTATATCAGCCTTTTTCTTAGCCTTGAGGTAGAAAGTTTAGAAATCTTTGAGTGAGTGTTTACGAAGAGGGTGGATCCATGATGAAGGCATAGTTTTATATACATCTGTGGGCTATACACTTTTGGTCTGTGACTTGTACTCCTGGAGCTGTGGTACATCCCTCCATCCCAGACTCATGAGAAGGGAATGCAGGCCATGCTGGGGAAACTTTTTGTAGCTTCAGACCCTTCATCCTCTCTTACACTGGTGGAATTCATGGCTGAATCAAGCCTCTATAGCATGAAATGCTAATGTAACCCAAATACATGAGCTATAATCCATAGCCTGGAGGAAGGTCTCTTATCCTTATGTCTAGGAGTGTGCTACTTTTGTGCTGTCGAGTTGATTTTGCTAGTAAAATAAGGCAGTTCCTGCCTACAATCATAGGTATATATTGTATGCATGCCACTCTGCTGAATTTCATATACCCTAGGGTTCCTTATGGTTTTTAAAAAATAAAGGGATAAGGACAATGCTACAAGGTGATACTTGATACAATGAGAAAGTTTGGTGATGTTAAAAGCAATGAGAGGAGAAATTGTTTTGACTGAAAAAGGCATGAACAGTCTCACAGGTCTAAAAGATTACAAGTATTATTATACTCAGATGTATATCAAGAAAATGACAGAAGTGGCTAGTGTTCTGGCCACCTGCTGTGTTCTTAGTGTAGTGAGATCCAGTTCAGGTTTTTTTTCAATTTCTTAATTATAGCAGAACTGATTTAGTGTTTCAAGGTCCAACTTTTGAGAGCCATAAAGCTGAGATTCTTTGTAAACACAGACATAATACTACACAAATTGTAAGTAAGTGAATATATATAAGGCAATTGTCATACTGCAAAATAATTATAAAGTCAGTTTTCTCCTATAGTTTTTATTTGTTGAGGGGCAGTGGCTAATCCCAGATAATTTTTACCCCCTTAATAAGTTCAAGGGGAAGACAAAGGGGAGAGGAATAAAGAAATACATCTTTAGTTAATTCCATGTTGAGCTGAGCTTGTTAAACCTGATACTCTGAAGCTAAAGAGCTTCACAGAAGAAAAGAGGAAAGAGCTTTTTCAACTTCCAGAGAGAAGGTAGCAATAAATTGTCTTGATGATCACTGTTGTTAAATTGAGCCCCTTGGGATGCCAGGTAATTTGCTAGTAATGTGAAAGACTTGGTCTTTAGCAAGCCTGCTTGAATGACTGTCTGGAGGTTCCATCTTTATAGTCCCAAATTCTCTAGCACCTTTCTTTGCAGGGGGACCTATTATGCTGCAACAGTCAGTTGATGAACTGCAGAAAGTTAGAGAAGGCAAAAGGCCATTTTCACTGCATGGGCGAGATTCAAAAGCACTGAGTAGCAGGCTGAAGGGAGAAGAGATGCTTTATTGTTCACTCCTAGAGCAACAGTGGAGCCACAAAAGATATCTTCAAAGAAAGAACATTTAGAGTATTGGGAAGGCTTTGGAGATACAATCTATATCTAATAAAGTTGCTAATTTATCAAAACTATGGAAAGTTTCAGAATTTCTTCAGATTCTAAGAAGAAGTAGTTCAACTAATCTGTTAACTCTCTATCTATTGGTAAAAACTATTTTTCCCTCAGTAGCTCTGCAGAGGGACTTAGTGACAGAGTTATACATACAGAGATTTTTCTTTATACTTCACCACTCCAACCCTATAAACTGTAAATGCTGAAACAACTCAAGGATCTTGCTAGTTTCAGTTTTGCTGTAGTGCTAGTTTCAGTTGTCACCTCTTTCCAGAAGAGACAACTCCTAGACATAGAAGTTGACATAGACAACTATGTTCTCACAATATTAATTTCCTACTTTTAAGGTTGCTTGATTTTTTTCTCATTAACTTGGAAATCTCAAGACTTTCCATACCCAAAGTCTGTTTCCCAGAGAAGGAAAAGAAGGTACTTGTATTCCCACCTAACCACAGCTAAGATTTTCCATTCCAGCTGTCAAGGCAAGAGCAGGACAACTCTGTCTCACATGCCATCGCTTCTGATCACTGTATGGAGAATATTTGTGCAACAGTTTTATCTTTGCATTAAGATTGATGCAATAATTGATCTTGTTTCTCCTGAGTGACAACTGAGAACTGACCTAATGTAGCGACGAGAACTACAATTATAAATTAGCAAGGAAAAAAGTGTTTATGTATTAATAGTGCTGATTAAAAATGATTTGATTTACTGACATAGCAATGGGTGCCAATATTGAATGAATACTTACGAAATATTTCTGTGGGTATGCACTCAAGTAAAATAATTGAATTCTCCGCAGTAGCTTTTTTAACTTCCTTTGTGTTTGTCTTTCTTGAATATTCTATAAAGTGAATTTAATGGCAGAATGCATGTGATAATAGTCAGTTTTAAGCAAATATTGGAGAATATTCTGAGCCTATAAATACTGAATTTGGAGGTGCAAATATTAGCATTGTAGTTCTGAATATTTTCAATGAACTTGGTGTTAGTACTCTTCCAAATATTTTTTTTCACCAAAACCTCATAATTTCTATTACACTCTGGATGAGTATAAAACATTTCGCTAAGTCTTTGACAAAGCAGGAGTATTATGGTTGTTGAAGAGAAAAGAAATACTCAGAACAGAAGTGGGTACTGTTACATCAAAGTAATATCTAAATTCATGTTTATGATACATGGTCTAGTAACTCTGACACTTAAACCCCTGCATCCTGCTGTCTGTGAGTATCTTGGGAAACCCTTTATGTAGCCATCTTCCAACATCAGAAAAGTAAAAAAAGTCTACAGGGTGGTCAGAAACTGCTGTTGCCCCATTCAGGTCTACTAATAGAACACAGCGCTAGCTGGTTTTAAGTGTATTTTTATATTTTTACAAGAAATGCATGTGTACCTGGAATCTGTAAACTTTGAAGGATAGTACAGGGCCATGGGAATTATTATACTACAGCAAATATTGTCCAGAAAGTCCAATATTATATTTCTGACAGAAAGCCAATATCAAACACTTCAACTAAAGAGAATGAGAAATCCTTTTATGGACAATTATGTTATAACCTGGCCAGACCAAAACTTTCTCATTTACTGGTTGCCTCATATTCTGAAATGCTTCCATTAGTCAGAGGTGACTGTTCCAAAAGTCAGAGTTATAACATCTTCTTTTCTGATAGGCCAGACTTTTACTAGTGTCAGGAAAGATTTGCAAATTGTGTTGAAAAGAAAGTAAAAACAGAAAACTTTGTGTGGAAAATGTAAGTCCTTTCTTCATTATTTTGCACTTGAGAGAACATTGGTGCTGTAGTAAATAGAAAAGAATAAACCTGAAGTTTTTAGGCAAATAGTTTTCATTATGGAAATATTAAAAAAATATTGGAATTAAATAAAATTTTGATTAAAATTAAAATCCATTTATTTAAAAATTGTATATTTCAAACTCTTAAAAACCCTAAAGCAAGTACTATTTGTAGTTAATTTTTAACTAAATCCATCCTCTCTTCAAGATAATTTTTATCAGACTAAAAACTAACGTTTCGTTATCATTAATTCAGCTCCAGTTTAGTTTAAGGGATTGAAAAAAAAGATTTTTTTTCAGTCTTTACATAGAAATTTCTTGCTATTTTTCTTCTTATCATTCTCACCTCAGAATCATCTCATGAATTTTTTCACATCATGAAATAATCTAATGCACAAGTGGATCAAGGCACTTTTCTTTACTTCGCTGAGTTTAGGTAAAATGTTTGCACAGGGTGGGCAAGATACATTTACAGAGCACACATTGTCCATGGATTGTCTAGAAATAGTAACCACTTTTCAGTAGCTGTCTGAAATGTAACATTAAAAGAGAATAATGGGATGTGTGGTTTGCAAGGGAAAGCTTGATTCGAATTATCTCCTGTAATTTTCTGGTTCCTTGCCCATAAGTTTTGGATGGGAGGCTTGTATTTTAAAAGATCTATTTTCTGCTCCTTCACAATGTTTTTGTTTTTCAGGACCTGTTGCTCTATTATCTTTTTTTGTTATTTAATGTATCCAATTACTAATACATGTCTTTCAAGTATCCTTTATAACATATAACAGCAGCAAATGTTAATTATGTCCCAAATAGTCTCCTATACACACAGATTATGGAGAAAAAAGAAAGAACATAAATGCACTCACAATATTATATTAATTACTAGGAGAGCAAGAAGTCCATATGTTTTAAAATTTTTACATATGTTCTTTGGCTATTTGCTCTCCCCAGTGCAAGTGTTTCTATTAAAGTTGAATGTGTCATTTTTTAAATTTGTTACTGAGAGTTGGCAAAGAGTGGTGTTGCTCCTGTCTGAAAACTGCCAACCCAGCTGCTCAGGGAGAAGTGCTCAGTGGTCTTGAAGTAATGGTACTGAATTCCCTTTACCACATATTGAAGATATATATAGAAATATATTCTTTCTTACCCAAATTAATTCCTTCTCTCTTTCTTCCCATATTGGTTCTGTGCAGTAGAAAGTTAATGACATTTATTGAATAGGATCAACTTTGAAAGCTATCCTTTCACTGTATATCCATATAGTCTTTACAAAAACCTTCCTCTCTCCACCACTTTCCCCTCTAAAAGCCTGAATATAGGGACAAGTATTGCACAAAACCCTGAAGAATGATCAGCAAACTCACTTCTGTATCTAATGATGATCCACTTATGTTTCTCTGCCCACATTTTGAGTTGCTTCTTGGAAGTATTATTATGCATCTTATATGGATTTGTCTGCCACAGAGGCAAATCAGAGAATAGTGAGCTGGCAGCCTAAGGCAAAAAGTGAGTACTAGCAAGACAGTCGTTTCAATGTACATGGATGAAACTAGGAGAGAAATATAATAAATATTCACCAGTGCCTCATGTAGCCAGGAATCTGCTTGCTCAATGATAGCTATTGTTTAGACAATGTGGGGACCATGACCATCCACTTGTCGTTGGTTGCACCTATACTAATAAAACAGCGTTGGAGCTTGTTCTGTTCTCATTAGGCCAATTGCTTCATCCTAATTGTGTTTATAATCTGTTAGCCCCAGAACTGAGAAAAGGGGGAACAGACATGTGCGATCTGCTTCTTAGCTAGAGTTCTTGATCCACATTAACTCCTGTGAAAGGCTTACAAACTGTAGGAAGAGTGATAGATCTCAGGCCAAGACTGCCAGGAGCTTTTCCAGCAATTTCCCAGAATGGACTACTGAACGCATTGCTGATGCCTGGATCTAGGACAAGAGGAAACAGCCTCAAGTTGCAGTAGGGGAAACTGGATATTAGGAAGAACTTCTTCACTCAAAGGGTTCTTAAGCATTAGAACAGGCTGCCCAGGGAAGTGGTTAAATCACCATCCCTGGGGGTATTTAAAAGACGTATAGATGTGGTACTGAAGGACATGATTTAGTGGTGTTTTCGGAAATGTTAGATTGACGGTTGGACTTTTTCAAATTAAATTATTCTATGATCTGATTTATTTTCCTAGTATCAGTCTTTTCCTAGTATCAGTATTATCTTCCTATTTTCCTAGTATCAGTCTACTCTATATAAATACTTATATACCTTTACATATTTTTATATATGTAGACACACACATATGCACATAGAGTATAAGAACTGTATAAGAATGAAGGGTCTTTAGCAGCCTTTTAAAACTCAGCCTCAAGCTCAATGTCATGGTATCTTCACTGACTAAACTAAAGGCAGTGTGAATATGCTGATACATGCCACAATCACACATCTTCTTACAGTGTAGACACACCGTAATAATGAGTGTCAGTTAAGGTCTTGGTTCAGCTCTAATCATTTTGCTCTGCTCTGCAGTACAGTGAATGTATTTCGTCTGCAAGTGGAGAGTGCTCCCAGAAGAGGGAAACTCTCAGCTTATATAAAGACAGCACAGCTGATTCCCACAAATGCCTTGTCAACCTTGTGAGATGGACATACACAGGATGAATAACAGAGCAGAAAGTAAGTCTTTCACTGGTCTCAGAAAAATGCTATAAACTAGAAGAGTCCTCAAGCTCTTTTAAATGAGGTAATACTACTGGCTTTTCTATTTTCTTCTCTGACTCCAGGAATACAACCGTGTTTAATTGTATAATTTTTGCAAATGATGAAAACCAAAGGAACTCTTGTGTCTTAAATTTTTGTCAGTGGTATGCTAAACACAAATTGAAGGTGGATCCATGAATATATATTTTGTGGAGAGGAAAAAGGCAGAGCAGAATATTTGTTAATGCATAAAAGTATCAGGGTCACTATGGATCTCTTTTTTGATGAAGGAAAAAGGGAGTAAAGTAGGGAACAAGATGCTGAGAAGACTGAGAATGTACTGACTCATTCAGAAAAGCCCTATGTCACCTTTGTGATTCAAATATATTTTTTTTGAACATTAAAATGAATTGTTCTATGAACAAAAAAATAATTGTCAGGTCTTCTGTACATTGCTGTCCTATATCCACTTATCTGTTCACCACAGAGTTTTGCTACATTGCACCTGTTGCCCAGATGCCAATTAGCTCTTCAGATGTTCTTTCAATCTGCATCTGCATCTTCAACTTTCACTTCTTTCAGCTGCACTGTCCTGTTGTTCCTTTTTCCTCTGACTCATGTCAGTGAAGGACACGGCATGAACAAGCTTCTTCTGAGTGGCATACGGGCCAGCCAGCAAGCCAGGATTCACAGAATCTTTGGCTAACAGAAGGCCAACTGACTAAATCAATGCTGGGCTCTTTCTCAAGATGTCCTGTCAGTGGAACACTAATATTTGGGCCTTTCTGCTTGGCCAAGCTTCTGATTTTGCTGAAAGTGTAGGAACTGTATTATCCTTCAGGTCTCAATGTTGAAACTGTCTAATGGATTCAAGAGTTATTAGGCGAGTATAGCAGATAGTAGATAGTGTGGTCATCTAAGCTTCATTTCTTTAGGAAAGCAGGCTAAATGGATTTGCATTTTGTACATTACATTTGTACATTTTGTACATTACAGTCACAAGACAGCAAGATAGACATTGCAATATAACATCAGACTAATTGTCTGTATTGTCTAGTATCCAGTGCCAGTATTATTTGCTTCAGATGATGTTGCATGAAATACTGCAGTGAGCAATTAGGGATTAACCTCTCCATAACAGAAGTTTCTTAATTCCCATCAGTCAGTGATTAGCTTATGCTCTGAAGCATGAAGGTTTATATCCCTTATGAATTTTTGTTTAATCTAATATAATTGCGGATGTTCTTGTTATCCATATAGCTGCTTATCCTGTTTTGTTTGGGTTTGGTTTTTTTTTTTTTTTGATCCTGCTGTGTTCTTGGCCTCAGTGATATCCCATGTTAATAAATATTATGGAAATAAAATTTCTATCCTCGACATTGTTCCTTATTCTACAGTATAATTACAGGGAAGTATATAGTAAAAATGGGAAGTTGTGCAGATGGGAATATACACTTTTTATATAGACAATTTCTTCAGAGCAGAGGTATGTGAATTCATTCAATATTCAAATATCAAAGTACTAGATTGTTCTGTTTACTACAGAGTGTGGGATTCATCCTGCCTAACATCAGTTCATCACCTCATCACCTGAGTTCATCACTTCAGACCCTGTTTCACAGACAAAAATGCACTTTGGGGGACAATATATCTGACCTTTGGTAGCTGTCCATAGTAAGAATAGATGAAAAACCCCTTGGAAGTACCATTTTCCTTCTATTCATTATGGAATTAATTTTGACAACTATCTCAAGTATAGAGGTTTATAACATAGATATCTGGTTTTAGCCAAATTAATAATTCTGATGAATGGTTAAATTCTCAAAATTCAGTGCAGGGGCTTGGATACTTACAGAAAGACATTTTGACTAATAAAGCATGTCTCTGTAGAAGCCTGTCTTCACTGACTACATGCAGATTGTAACACAAATTGATTCCTAACTTCAATGAAAGAGGTTTTTGTCTTGTTCAATCATGCCAGCTTCCCCTATTCTGTATTTCTGAAATTATATTTTACATATACATGTGTACATTCCTTGTGGTAAATGTAAAGTGAATATTTTCCTCAATTTCTCACTTATGCATGACCGTTCCTGGAGTCAAGGCATCTTAGAAGTGCTCTGCCTTCAATTCTGTGAAAACAAGTGGCATACCCCCACTTTAATTTAATTTAAAGTGAATTTAATACCCGCTTTGTGTGAGGAACTGAAGAAAAAATAAAGACAGAAAACCAGATAAGTAAAGGTTAAGGATAGGATATCCCTACTTCCAGCATCAACAGGCAATATGGTGGAAGAATGATGAAAGAACACCAATCACAGTATCAGTAAGTTCCTGACCATTCTGCATCTGGAGAAAGTGAAATGAAGATGACAGTGCAGCAGTATCTCCGTCTTTGAAACTCTGGTAGAAAAGTCTTTGAGAGCCACAGATTAGTGTATCCCTTGTCATCGCATGTGCCTCATTTCACTTTTACAGTCTTGCCTTTTGTTTTTGGTTTGTTATTTTTTTTGTAATATGAGACACAAACTCCACTTTTATTCCCTAATTAGAGAGTGTGAAAGTGTAACCTTATGCATATCTATGTGTTTGAGCAGCTTTCAAGTTCACAAGGAAATGATGCCAGAAAGAAAGCTTTCCCAGTTTGAACAACAGTAAAAGAAAGACCCGTAAGCAAATTCATTAAGCATTGCGGTTGGCAAGAGAAATAGCAGAAAAAGAGAAAAAATTTAGCCCCCAAAACCCAACCAAAAAATCCCCACTAAAAAGAGCCCAAAAACCCAGATGAAAAAATGTTCATATTTTTCTACATGCCTAAGGACTCAAGTCAGTTCACTAAGGGGTCAGACAATGGCTAGAAATCAGAAAGGAAGAGGTTGGGAGATTATCTGCCTGGGCTGGGAGCCACTAGACCAACTCAGCTGTTCCACCTGAGAGCTTTCAGGGAGCCACAATTCTGTCCCTAACTACCCATAGACTTCAACATGAATAAATATGTAGGAAAATATATTGTAATATTATTTGATTAGATTGATCCTCACTAACTTTGCTGCCATTGAGCAACAAAGAATTAGGTTTATTAGAAATCTAGAAGGACATTAACTGGTGAATTTGGAAGTGTGACTAGCTGCTCTTCATTAATGCTTGGTCTCACAATGCATCGTTAAGACAGGTGAGAACTTTGTCCATTTTAGTTGTGTCTCTCAAGATGAGAGCCAAAATGTCTGATGACTGTTAACAATAGCAAGTTTCACAAGATGGTTTGCAGGAATTTTTTCCCCAAACAACAAAAAGTGTGCTCCCCTGAGTGGCTTCAGTAGGAGTGGCTCAATGACGATAGATTTTTCTTTAAATGGATTTGCTGAAAGATTGCTTGGATTAAGCATGATTTGTTCAATTTTCAGTCAAAGAAAATAGCTGCTATTTTGCAGCAACATTTAATAAAGGCTTTCTGCAAAATAGTCAATGGTGTTAGATTATATCTCTGTACAGCATTAGTAATGGAAAACGACAACCGAAAAATAAGGTGAAATAAAAATGTTTTTATTTAGAGGAATAATTTTGATTTCCCAGAAAAATGATAAGCTCATCACTATGTGTTACTTTGCATTTACTTCAAAAAATGAAAAATAACAATATTGTCTCTTTCTGCTTAATTCTGTTTGACAATAGCAAAATAAATTTGCTATTGTTTATTAGAGATTTTCAGAGTAGTCAGCTAACTCATCTTTGATTTGAATTTCAAATACAACCTTTTTAAAAAACACAGCCAGAGATATTAATCTAAAATATTGATAAGAAATTTACATTTGAGAATACCTAAGTGTAGTCGGTACATTCACATTAACAGTCACTTTCTGTTTACTTTTTGGAAATTATAATTTTTATTAGAATTAAAATCACAATGAGCTGACACTTTCAGTTGTATTTCAGCATATGTCATTTGTGCATATGAAAGAATAAATGCATAGAGCTATTTGGAAACAAAACATAACAAAACAGTATTTTTATTTTAGAAATACCTTTCACTGTTCACAGAAGTAACAGCTTCTTGATCACAGAGCCTTTAGGCACTTGAATTTGAGCAATTATAGCTAACTTTAAAATTATACCTAATTCAAGCAATACATCATAGTTTCATACATCTGGAAGCTTTATTGCAAAAACATATAAAAAAGGTTCTTTTACAATCACTCAATTAAATAACATTTTGGTTGTGGAAGATGAGGTGTAGGAAGAATAAAAGATACAGAGTATTATATTACCATATAAGGAAGATCATATTTTTGTCTTAAATACGTGGTGGGAAGTTGAAAAGAAGACAGAGCAAGACTTTTTTAAGAGCATTGTGATTGGATGAAAAGCAATAGACACAATTTTTTGCAAAGAAAATTCTGCTTAAATATTAGGAAGGTTGTTTTCCAATTTTGTTGTTTGCTTTTTTTTTTCCCCCACACTGAAGGGGGTCAAAAGAGGATAAGATTTCCTAGGGAGGTTGTGGAATATCCATCCATGCATGGCTAAGAAAGGGTCAGAGGGACCTGATTTGACTTTGAATTTCAATCTAACTTTGAAGTTGGCCCTGCTTTGAGCAGGAAGTTGGATCACATAACCCTTGACATCCCTTCACATCTAAATTATTCTGAGCTTATGATTTCAAATAAATGTAGCCTGAAAATCAAAATAAGAAACTGTAAGAGAACTAAGTATTAATTAGAGATCAAAGAAGTGGTGTGGGATGTGTAATTTAAATTAACACCATCTAAAAAGGGGCAATGTTCTGTTTAGTCTTAGCCTCGTGCTTGAGTTGTTGCAGTATTGTGTTTTCAAGTGTACAGCTTGCAGTTGTCTGGGAAAATTCCTAAAGTTTAGCAGTGCAAAGCATGTATGTTTGGTAATAACATTGGGATAAATTTACTCTGGAACTCCCCACTCCCTCTGTAGTGCTAAAACCCATGATCCCTCTCTAGACAACTAAGATAACTTTTTAAGTTTTGTGAACAATGAATCCAGATTTTAAACACTTCTGCAGAGAAGAGCTTCCAAGTATAACACAATATCTATAGGTAGTAGGTAGTAAGTAGGTACACTGGCAATGTAGGAAAATAGGGCTGGGGACAGGCAACATTGGCTGAACCAGGAATAGCTGGTCATGTATTTTAGATTAAATTTATATGCAAATATTGTGATAAATTTGACTCATGCTCCTTATATTTGTTTCATAAACCTGGAATTAATTCATGGTGAATATAAGTTGGGTAAGTCCACTGCTCTGTGATAACAGTATTTTTCTTTTTTATAAGCTGAAGACAGACAATGATTGCAGATATCTTTATGAAATCCATCAGAAAAGTATCTGGATATCAAATTGATATGACTGAATTTTATTTATGATGCTTTTAGCTTGAATCATAAATTTAACATGAGTGGGCAAAGCAATCCAAGTAATCAGACCTATTACATTCAATTTAGTGTACATCTGAAATGCCAGTGTATTTTATACAATGTTTCAGATGTTACAATGCATCTATTCAGAGCCACAATGGGAATTTCTTTCATCATGCAAGCTAATGATCATTTTGACAAATATCTTTACATAATTTCCTTCCTTCTTTGAAGTATTGGGTTCTGTGATTTCTTAGGAGGAAAAAGAGTTTGACGTCCTGTTCTCATTGAATGATAATGGGAGATGGATGGCTAAACATTTATTGATATACGCTGTTGTGTGTATATATATCAGGGAT
Source organism: Scolopax mira (assembly GCA_004320125.1). Taxonomy (NCBI): domain Eukaryota; kingdom Metazoa; phylum Chordata; class Aves; order Charadriiformes; family Scolopacidae; genus Scolopax; species Scolopax mira. Next base: position 22,877 of record BJBW01008464.1, on the reverse strand, counting down.
TGTGTTGAGAAGTTCATTTAATAAACTGTATATCCTGGATAACTTTTGAAGCATTTTAAGAAATATGATAACTTCTATTGATTTTGGGATATTAATAAATCATAGTTTCCTCATATATTTTGTAGAATAATATTCCAACTACTGTTACTGAAACATATTTAGTGAATCATCAATTATTTCCTTAGGCTTCTGAGGTGATATGAATTGCAGCGTTTTACTGAATGGTTGTGAGATCAGTTTGTCATTTTCCAGAACTGTTGTAAGCATAGGAGAATGGTCAAAAGATACACGTGTCTGTGAGGTGAGGCAAAAAAACTTTTTAGTAGTGTTTTCATGCCTCAATAAAAAGGTGGTTGCATATTGGTAGCTTTCCAGATCTGTTTTGAACACCACATTTGGCAGCTGCTTGGGTTCTTCAAAACCTCCCAGTCTCAGCATCAAGTCTACTTGTTCTCATAACATGAATTGCACAATGTATGTAGGAAGTGCTTCTCAGTGCAATTTGGTAATGAAGTAGTCCCCACACCAAGAAAGATTTTGGCAATATGAGTTAACAGGAATACTATATGAAAAATAGTGATTTTCCACATTCAACTGAAAAGAAAATTTCTGTATCAAGTGGTAATCAGCACTGCCACCCTTAAGTACTCAGCTCCAGGATGGAAACTCACCAGGTTGATGCACGTTCCTTAAGGTCTCTCTATACATAGTCAGGGGGTTATTTGGTGTCTCTATTGAGGTGAACAACACCCACCATCCTGAACAGTAGGAAACAAATGACATTAAGAAATGTTATGGAAAAAAGATCAAAAAGATTGGAGAATAAGCCAGGCCAACCAGAGCAGTGACAAATGTTCCTTAGCTCACTCTCAAGACGAGATCCAGAAGGCCAACCACTTCAAGGGTATGAATGGCTCTGGAGGATCCTCTTGCTCCCCTCCAGGGAAACAGGCCTCTTACTGCCTCTCTGAAATTCCTGTACACCAAGGCACGCAACAGGGGGAATAAACCAAAAGAAGTAGAGATCTGTGTGTGATTTCAGGGCCATGATCTCATGGCAACTACAGAGACATGATGGGATACTCGCATGACTGCAATGCTGTC
>BJBW01008464.1:0-21678 GCA_004320125.1 Scolopax mira | reverse complement strand
TGGGTAAGAATTAAGTGGCAGGCTAATATGAGAGACGTTGTGGGTGTTTACTTCAGACCAGTGCATCAGGAAGAGGAAGTTGATAAGGCTTTCTACCGGCAGCTGGAAATAGCCTCACAACCACAAGCCCTGGTTCTCTTGGGGACTTCAACTATCCTGACATTTGCTGGAAAGACAATGCAGCCCAGCACACACTGTCCCAGAGCATTGATCATAACTTCTTGACACAGGTGAAAGGAGGAACCAATTCTCTACATGCAGGTGCTCTTCTGGACCTTATACTGACAAAGCAAGAAAGTCTGTTCAGGGATGTGAAGGTCACGGGTAGCTTAGGCTGCAGTGACTAAGCAGAGTTCAGGATCCTGCATGGAAGAAGCTAGGAAAAAAGTAGAATTACAACCCTGAACTTCAGGATTGCTGATGATACAAAACTGGAAGGAGTGGCTGATACATCAGAAGGCTGTGCTGCCCTTCAGCAAGACCTGGACAGGCTAGAAAGTTACATGGTGAGGAACCTAATGAAAATCAACAGAAGTAAGTATAGGGTCCTGCACCTCAGGAGGAGTAACCCCTTACACCAGGACAGGTTGGGGGCTGATCAGCTGGAAAGCAGCCATGTAGAGAGACACCTTGGAGTCCTGGTGGATAACAAGTTGACCATGAGACAGCAACGTGCCCTTGTGGCCAAGAAGGCCTATGGTCTCCTGGGGTGCATTAAATAGAGTATGGCCAGCAGATTGAAGGTCATCCTCCCACTCTACTCTGCTGTAGTGAGGCTGCATCTGGAGTAATGTGTCCATTTCTGGGACCCTCAGTTTAAGAAGGGCAGGGAACTACTGGAGGGAGTCCAGCAAAGGGCTACAAAGTTGATCAAGGGAATGGAACACCTCTCTTACAAGGAAAGAGATTCTCTTCAGCGGTGCCTGGTGACAGGACAAGGGGCAACGGACACAAACTCAAACACAGGAAGTTCCATCTCAACATGAGGAAAAACTTCTTTTAGGGTGACAGAGCACTGGAACAGTCTGCCCAGAGAGGTTATGCAGTCTCCTTCTCTGAAGATATTCAAAACCCTCTCAGATGAATTCCTGTCCAGCATACTCCACGTGATCCTGTTCTGGCAGATGGGTCGGACAAGATGATCTCTGAAGGTCCCTTCCAACCCCTGCAATTCTGTGATTATGTGATTCTGTGAAAGGATACCAGAAAACTTGGCTCTTGCCTTTGGGAGGTCTGAATTGAGTGCTCCTATAAAACTGGAAAATGAAAGCAAAGAGGGCAGCAGGTTGTAGCTCTATTGTAAGGAGGATGTGGTAGCAATGGCTTTTTCCTTTTTAACAACAGTTTAGATTAGGTTCTCATCCTGAAAGGTTTTGAAGCTACATGATGTAAAAACATATTAACCACATGGCTGTGGGGTATTATCGGAGAATGTATTTCTGTTCCTCCCATTAACTGGTCCCATTGTGCAGACAGGAATGCAAATCAGGGGGACACGGAGCAAGCAAGATGTGTATTTCCAATCCAATGTTAATTCATAGAGCCAAGGGTGAAGAGTCCTAGGCTGTTTATACATTTAATACCAGCAAAATACTCATAAAACCTGCAAACAATACGATACCCCCTTCATCCCTGCCAAATGCTTTTCCAGAGATGGCTGAAAAATAAATAAAAAACTTATTAGAGACTTTGGCTAGTGGATCAGAATAAGCAAGTCTGCTTCTGGTTAGCTATCAAACTACAAGAAGATCCATGGAGGACTATAGTTCAGTAATTATTTCTTCTTTTTGAATCCATATTCTGTTAGCTGATCAATGCATTAAGCTAAAGTAGTAGATCTGAGAAGAGCGACAGATGCATATCAAGAGTTTGTAATGTAATCTATGAAATTCATTCACACTGGGATATAATTTACAAGGAGTCTATTGATTGGGGAATAAATGTTATTTTACATTTAATAGAATATTTTTCAATAATGCTGGAGCTCCAACTCCTGGGTTTTGAAGGATCCTTTTTTCATTCAATACAAAATCTGAATCTTTCCCAGTTCCTGTGATTTTATTGTATTCTGGATACTACCCAATATACCTATCAAAGTTTCTTCAGAGCTGCGACATTGTCCATTTTGCTTGCAGTCTGAGGCAAACATGTTTAGTGTTAGAGACTTTTTAAATTGTTTGAAAACTGATGCTTTGGGAACAGAACCTGCTTTTAAGCACTGCAGTTCTACAGATAAAAGGCAAAGAAGTCAATTTGCCAATTAACACTAGGTAAGGACGAAATATTGGACGAAAGCACTGTCCTCTTCACATAGTTCATCCCGCAGGAGTGCAGAACACACCACACCTTGCTGAAATTAGAAAGCCATTTCAGGAACGTGTTGTATTAAAAGGCAGTGAGAATTTGTCTTGAAGCTTGCTGATGAATTCTTCCTTCAGTCTGCTGAACCATTTCATATGTTTCTTGTGATTCTTTCCTTTTTTTTCCACTTTCAAATACGGCAATATTCTTCTCCTTAAATAGTCCAAGGTTAACAGTGTTCCTTATAGTCTCATAATATTTTGCTGATTGCTTATACACTGATCAATTTTTTCCACAGAAAAGCCTTCAATTAACCCCCCAGTGATTGGGAGGTGGAATTTCCAGATTAGTGTTGGAGAATTCCACTTCCTATCACCAGGGGTTTAATTGAAAAGTTTTCTGAGAAAAATTAATTGGTGCAAAAACATCAGTAAAATAACCTAAAATGCAGGGGACACTATTAATTTCAGTCTATTTAAAGACAAAAAAAAAAAAAAGAGAGAAAAAGATTAAATAAGAACATTGAGCAAGAAATAAACAAGATTATTACAGCAACACTGAGATTAAAAGGAAACTTATGAAATGGCCCTGCAAAGTCACAAAAATGCAGGAAAACTTATCTTTATTTTAAATTACAATATGCTAAAAACAAGCAAGAGAAATTAGCTTCTTTTAGAAACTATTTCACAATCAGGTGATTTACTTCAGGTTCAGAAACATAAATCACATTTTAATAATCTCTCTCCCAGTATGAAGTCACTATACAATCTGATATGTAGATATGTAGATTTTTTTTAAGTAGATGCTTTCTTTGCATAACAAGAAGCTGCAATAAATTAAATGGAGCCCAGGAAATCTTATAATGCAGCTGGGTAATGAAAGAAAAGGTGTAATTTGAGTTTACTATTGCAAATATATATATCTTTGCTAATAATGAGAAACATCCAGTGTGAATGGATGTCTCTGTGTGTAATAAACCTGTCTGAATACCATATCCTTAATATAGCTCAGATACATTTTTTTTTGCATTAAGCATAATAGACTTTGACCTGCAAATTATGAAAAAGATTAAGATATGTATCAGCAGAGAGATTTATGTCTATTGTTGACAAATTATTCATTAAAGTTTTATGTAACAGGCCCAGAGAGAGTATTAAATAAGATTATTATGGCAGTTCTTATAAGCGTATTCATCTCGACTAAGAAGAGGTCGTGATAAAGTTTAGGAGTGTTTATTTACAAAGCCTGTTTAATTAGGAAAAATAGAAACAAATGTTCTCCATTTGGCATCTTTCACAGATTTTATCTTTATTAGTTCTCTCTCCCAATATTGTGAACAATCAAGAACAATAAATGTAAATGTATTACATGCAATTTGACAAATCATTTGCTTAATGATTTATAAAGAAAGATATAAAATTTTCTTCTGAAACTAACAGCACTTTTTTCCTTGTGCAAAATCCTGTTTTGAGCAGACACAGCTTTGTATATGGAGTGATCATTAGCAAATAAACAAGGTAATTATCTCTGAAAGGAGTTAGTTTCAGTGAAAAACAACCATCTATTCCTACTGTAAAACATAGCACTTTGTGTTATACTCTGCTATACATTATACTTTTCTGCTGTCAGGTGAAAATTCATCCAATGGCTATTTGATTACTTTGGAAACATTTGAATTGATTTTTATTACCTAATCGTGTACATCTGTAAGGAAGATGAATGGCCACTCTTCTTGGAAAAACTGAACAACTCCTCTCTTGCTTTTGATGGAATATGTAACACAAGAAGGTAGAAGAAAGAGAGAAAACGCATTTCCAAAGGACAAAAAAAAATTCTACTGAGTTTAGGGGAAAGAATGACAATATTAATTTTTAAAGTTTTCTTCTCAACTAATGTGCATCTTGCAAGTGTCCTGAGGAACAGGGGCTTCATTAATAATCACTGAACACCTCAAAATTATCTGAAGAGAGTAATACTTTCAATAATTTAATTATTTATAGCAATTTACTTATTTAAAACACTTCATGTGCATAGGAACTGAAGAAAATCTTAATTTTCTTTCACTGAACACTGACTGGTCATCTTAAGTGAGACTTCCATCCAATAGCACTCCATGGAAGTCTTCCTGTTCAATACAGCTCAGAACTAGCCCGTCTGCATTCTGACTGCTGAAGGAAAGACTTTATAAACATACACAAAAAATAAACATTACTGAGTTGCACTCTGCTTCCTCCTTTGGCTTTAGCTCAACAAGAGCTTTTTTTTTCCCCTCTTTCTTCTGTTTTAAAATGAGGGAAGTGTTTCTCTGACATATATTTTATTACGTGTACACATTCAGTGCAAAACCACAAATGGAATAATAAAGGATCCTCTGAAAGATTCCAGTGGGAAGGATGAATCTCCTCTGTATGCATAACTTCTGTTTTCCCAATTGCATCATGGATTTCATCCTAATGCAGAACTAGCCTGCATAAGCACTTTAGCAATTGCTCGTAGGTGTTTTCATGCAGAAACTGGTGCACTGTGGTTTGCACTACACTGTTGTGAGTGGCCCCACAGTTGATTGACAATTGAATGTTAAAAAAGTGGCTATAGCTCTTATTGATGTCTTCATTTTGCTTACCTGCTGGTAGGTTTTTCTTTTGGTTTGGTTTGTTCGTTTCTTTCTTTTTTTCTTTTTTTTTTTCCTTGAGCCTTTATATTGCTTTTATGTGCTTTGTGACTGAATCAGTGACTGTGATATGCTTCAGTGTGAAGTGTTGCGCATGGGAAGACTAAGTGTCACCATATGCATGAAAAAGATGGTATCTCCTTTTTTTATTTTTTCTATGATAATACTGAAAGTATGAGGAAATCATAACAAAAATAAAAGCTTGTCTCAAGCATCTGGAGAATAAATTTATAAACTTAACTTCACACTATGCAGGAGTATGCACTTTCACGACAAATTCAATTGTAGGAGGAAAAAACCTTTGTGCAAGTATTTTCTTGAACCCAGCCCTTCCCTTCCCTTCCTTCCCCATTCCTTTCACTATTTAAAACCTAAAAAGGGGTAGAGGGAGACAATATTAAAAAAAAAAAAAATATCTGTCCTTTATATGATTCCAGCAGCAGCCTTAAGAAAGTTATACAGTTTATATACAGCCTTAAAGCTGCATGGAAAGCAAAGATTTTAAAATGAGATTCCTTTACACAAAAGCCTTTTCATAGGAAAGAAAGAATTTATTCTCTGTCTCTCTGGCTACCTTATTGTAGGCTTGAATAATTAACACTGTCCTGCTCTTGTAGTTCCGTAAGAATGATACACAGGAACAATCATACATCTTCTATTAAAGTGGATTTTCCAGGAGCTATACACCTAAAATAGTGCAGAAAAATCCAAACTGTACAAAATTAAATGTTCCAGGTCTCATCCTGTGGCTATGTGAAAGCATAATTGGGAAAAGAGCATAACTGACCCCAGTTGTTTTCTTTGGCTTTAAAGTGATGGAAAATCTGTATGAAAATCCCGTATGAAAGGAAGGGGCAAAACTCACATCTTGTTATACATCTAAACTCTTCTGAAATAGATTTAAGCAATTCTATGTCAGAAGAAGATATGGCCTGAAAAGTCACAAACAAGTCACATAGACAAAACCCATTCTATTCTAACCCATACATATTCTTCCCATGCTAATATTAAAAAAAATTCCAATTGTGCCAAAGACTATTCTTCCACTGAGAATATTCACTTCTGCATAATCATAGAATCATAGAATTGTCTAGGTTGGAAGGGACCTTAAAGATCACCTAGTCCAACCATCAACCTAACTGTGACAAAAAAAAAAAAAAAAAAGAAATAAGAAATAAAAATCACTAAACCATATTCTTGAGGACCATGTCAACTCGTCTTTTGGACCACCTCCAGAGATGGTGCCTCAACCACTTCCCTGGGAAGCCCATTCCAATGCCTGATAACCATTTTGGTGAAGAAATGTTTCCTAATATCCAATCTAAACCTCCCCGGATGCAACTTGAGGCCATTTCCCCTTGTCCTATCTCCTGTGCCTTGGGAGATGAGACTGTACCCCACCTCTCTACAGCTTCCCTTCAGGTAGTTGTAGAGAGCGAGAAGGTCTCCCCTCAATCTTCTCTTCCCCGGACTGAACAACCCCAGCTCCCTCAGCCTCTCCTCATAAGGCTTGTGCTCCAGATTCCTCGCCAGCTCCATTGCCCTTCTCTGGACCCGCTCCAGCACCTCAATGTCTTTTTTGTGGTAAATCAGTCATTAAGTCAAATTCTCACTGTCAGAAATGTTATTTACTTATTGTACATACACTTATTTCTCCTTTTTATTCCATCATTTCTTGCATTCCAAAATACTTTTTTGGTCTTCCTTCCTCCATTTGCATATATAATCCTTCTCATATATTTTGTTCTAAATCAATTCCTATAATCCCTTACTGTGTAATAGCATTTGTCATCAATAGTAATGAAATCCCCAACACATTGAAGGAAAGAGAATTTGCAGGTACTAGTTTCTAGCAGCAAGTTGTAATAGAAGCAGTGGGGAATCCTATTTGCATAAAAAGATCCATATTTGATGCAAACTGATGCAACTTTCATGATGAGTATAAAATTTTCCTTTACCCTTGCGCCATGGGCACATAGTGGATAATGCTCTACAACACTGTTACAGAATTGTTTTTCATAAGCTCTTGTCTGAGATGTGTAATAAAGGGAGGAATGTCTTTTGATAATTAGTGAGGCTAGTTTCCTACTATTGGCACTGTAAAATAAGAAAGTAAAAAGCTACAATTCCTGATTGCAGAAAATTCTGATATTTGGAGAGGAGAGAGACTGAAGTGCTTCATTGTAAAGGGAAAAGCAGAATTATCTCAATGCAGTTTTAATGAAAGACCTTATCATAAAAAAGAAATAATTAAAAACAAATAGTGTTGAACCTGAGAATCCAGTTCCTCAGGTCATCTGTGGGTCATGGTATTTCTGTACTTTCTATATGATGTACAAGAGGGGGAAATCTGAGCATCTAAAACGTAACTGAGCAATGGATAGATGGATATAGAAATAGGGTACATGGAAGGGTCTGAAATCACTGAGTTTGTCAATACACACTTCAGCGCTCCTCAACCAGACTAAAAAGGTGATCTAAACAAAATTCCATTTTCTCAGCTTCATGTCAGTAAAGCACTGAGATTTTCTGGCAGTACTCATGTTGTGATTCCCGTATGCCTGCATATGGTAAAGTCAGGTTTCCCCACTGAATGCATCAGCAGAAAATCAAGCAGTTTCATTAAGCTCTGGCTGAATTTCACTGGGTGTTTTTCAAAAGCAATATATTCCTAATAAGCATTTTGGTCTTGCTGAATCAGCTTCTTCTGGGAAGAAAAAAACTCCTAAACAACTTTAATCTGTACCAAATAGATATTTCACCTTGAGGATTTGTCAAGTTAATAGAGCTTACCCACTTAGAGAAAGAAGGAGAAGGCTTTTCTAATTGGTGCCTAACAGTTTACACTTAAGGGTCATTAAGAGGCAATACTAAAGATAACAGTCTTAATGGCTCCAGCCCACTCTCACAGGGAGCACTCAAGGTATCATGAACAAAAGGAAACTAGACTGTAAGACCCAAAGACACAGCAGGATCTGGGTTGACTAAGGTGGCATAGATTCATTTAGTTCTGCCCCGTAATTTAAAAGGAAAATTTATCTCATTTGCATTAGCAGTGAATAACTACAAGATGGATGGAGAGGTAGAATATTAAAGGTAATTATCATTGTTTTAATATCTGTGTTTTCTAATGTATGTTACCAAGTGCTAAATAGAATTGTTCTGTTTTAGGGAAGAAGTTTTTCAAACCTATCAACTCAAGTTTCTAGATGCAATAAAACATAGCTACTTGAAACCCATTCTGTCCAGTCACAAAATGAAAACCATTTAAAAAGAAGAGCATGACCTTGTCTAGAGATTTCAGTTTCTATGCTGTGACAAGAAAGGCCAAAGATGGTTCCTCTTGAACTCCTAGACTTCCCCTGCACACTGGACACTGAAGTTGATCTCTGGAGCTGTCTTGTAGCTTTAATATGAAATACAACAGCTTCAGTAACTAAGGCACCTCAGCTGCTCCAGCATCATGCCCCATTGGATAGCAAATTCATGCTCAGAGAAACCTGAGTGGTGCAGAGGTTCAGCTAACCCTGTCCTGAGATGGGTTGTTTCTCATAACTCTTCTCTGTAAATCCCCAAGACAGCTATAAAAAGGGGTGAGGCTGAAAGGTCAAACAATTAGCTTTCTTATTTGTGAAGAAATAACTTTTCTAAGCTTATTAATGTAGAAATACAGGATGAGCTCTTCAGTTGCTATAAATCACTATAGCTCTGTTGATTTCTGTGTTATACTGGCTGAGATAACATTGTCTCTAATATTAAATAATAATAAAAGCCTTACACTGAAACAATCTTGTTGCATTTGGTGAAATACATGGTGAAATGCCAGATGCATGTTTTTCGAAGCAAATTAAATTCAACTTCTATACATGTTCCTGTTACCTTAAATGATATTTAACTTCTATGAGAAGCCTGCCTATGTCAGTTCATCTGATAGATGGTCCTCACTGCATAAGTTTCAAATAGTTTTGAGCTCAGAAATGTTCAGCTAATTTGATTTTCTGTATGATACAAGCCTTGACCTTTCATTCGGTGCCCCCCATGATGGGTCTTTGCTAAAGCCTACCCTCTACAAAGACATTATAAAAAAAGACTTTGGTGTTCAAAAACTGGGGACTAACTTCCCCTGTTCCTTTTTTCTGATATTTGACCTTTATGGTAAATATTTGTGGGGTTTTTTCTCCTTTGAATTTCTGTGGCCCCACATTGTGCTTTTTTCTTTGCTTTCTTTTTCTGCATATTCCATTTTTCATGACAACTATCTATTTTATGAACTGTATAAGGGAGGATTATTTACTCATGATGTTAAGTCAATATCATCACTGATTTAAGGCTTGGTTTGTTAAAAGGAGAAAAGCACCCAGATTCATGCCACCTTCTGTGCCTCTTTTTTCACCACAAAGTCTCCATTAACATCAAATTTTTTTAGATTGTTTAGATTGTCCAGGGCTGGAGAATACAGGCTGTCTGTGGTATTTAATTTTCCCTTGCTTTTCCTCATAGGGATGAGGAAGTTCATCATCATGAACTTCACACAAGACTAAGTGCAAGGTCCTACACCTGGATTAAGGCAATGACACATATCAGCACAGACTGGGGGCTGAACAGACCTGATGAGAAGATTCTGGGAATATTAGTGAAAAATTGGACATGAGCTGTCAATGTACTCTTACAGCCCAGAAAGTCAACCATATCCTGGGCTACATCAAAAGAAGCATGGCCAGCATGCTGGGGAGGTGATTCTGCCCCCTTATTCTGCCCTGGTGTGACTCCTACTAGAGTATTGTACCCACCTCTGGGACCCCCAGCACAAGGAGGACATGGACCTTTTAAAGCAAACCTAGAGGAGAGACACAAAAAATGATCAGAGGGTTGGATCACCTCTCCTGTGAAGAAAGCCTAAGAGAGTTGGGGCTGTTCAGCCTGGAGAAGAGAAGGCTTGGGAGACACCTTATTGCAAACTTTCATTATATTAAGGTGGCTTATAAGGAAGATGGAGAGGGACTTTTTACCAGGACCTGTAGTAGCAGTACAATGGGCAACAGTTTTAAACTGATAGACCATAGACGGAGATTAGATATAAAGAAGACATTTTTTACAGTGAGGGTGGTGGGACACTGGAACATGTTGCTCAGAGAAGTTGTGGGTGCACCATCATTGGAAATGTTCAAGGTCAGCTTGGACGGGTCTTTGAGCAATCTGATCTAGTGAAAAACATCCCTACCCATGGTCATTCAGGTTGGATCAGGTAAGATTTGAAGGCTCATTTTCAACCCAAACTATTCTATGATCCTTATTTGCAAAACAACATACTTAAGTTATAGTTAAATTACTGTAATGACCCAAAATAAAAATAAAAATCATAAAATACATACCACAGTCAATCCTGACATTTTGTTCAGCGTAGCTAATATAAACACTACAGCACCGAGGGGCTTTGGTTTATAGCTGGATGCACTATAATACTTTCATCCCTTAGGAATGTGCAAATTAAAAATTATATGTAACATTTACCATTGGTTAGTATAGAATTAACTAGAGATGTTAATACAATAACCACACTCCCAACAGAGCCATGTAATACTTCAGTCAGCATTCTGTAGCTCTGATAAGAAGAGCATTTCCTAATGGCCAAGGATAATACTTAGTTTTAATTATATACCCTTTTAAAGTATGTGGTATTTTGGAGATTAATCTTGTGCAGGGGATCATTGTGATTATGGATACATTCCATAATCAAGACTGGTTTGAAAAAGAATTCTCAATCATCAAAATAGAATTTTGTGCTAAGATTAGTTTTAATGTTACCAGATTTCCATTGTAACCTTGACATCAGAGCGAGGAAATCTTAGTTACAGTAAATCAAAGCACAAACTTAAGGAAAAATATTTTACTTTTACCTTCGTACAGAAAATCAGATTATTTCTCAGAATAACTCAGATGTCAAAGTCCTGTGTGTGCTTACAATTTCCAACACATAAATCATAGAAATTGAAATATACACATAATATACACAAGCAGTTCCTTATGACTTTTGCAGCACACAGTCTTCATTATGCTTCTTCATTTTAAATAAAAATTAACTTCGCATGGAGCTGTGCAATGATGTTGATACATTATGCATATAAAAACATGACTAATCTTTCAAATACATACATCTATTTAGGCTAGCACTAGCTATCTGCAAAAAGACAGGATGGTGGCATTAACAGAAAAGTAGTTCTTTTCTGTTGTTGTTATGTGCCAGTGGGAGTAGCTGAGTGGATAATTATGCTAGAGGACAGCTTTCCAAATGTGCATGCTTTTTAGTTTTTATTTTGTAGATGGTGCAGAATGTTTCTATTTTGTTATATGTCACTTGTTTTTCTGTTTAAAACTAGAAGAGTCACAAAATAAATGTCTTGTTTAAAAATATTCAGAGTTTAGCCTAAAAGATGAGAGTGGGTTTAAGGGAAAGCATCCTACATTTGAATGAAAAATTATTATTATCACTGTCACCATTAGGAGGCTCAAACATCCTACAGTCCTTTTGGATGACATTATAGAGACACAATATTTGTGTTTTTCTCAGAACTCAAATTCAGACATTCTGCTTTTGGGAATATGGACATTATTTGTTTACTTACTTCTTTTTAAACTCACTTCAATCTTTTTTTTCCCACCTCCTTCTTCACCAATTTATATTTTATTTAGCTCTCTTTCTCTTGTTTTGACTAGAAACCTTCATAGGGACTTTTCACAGAAATAAGCACATGCATTTGAAAAGTTTCTGATATGAAGAATTATAATTTTACAAGAAGAATAATACAAACAATTTTTTTATTAAATCTACTTTGAAGTCCATCACTGTTGCTAGGGTGGCTTCGATCCTGAAAGATCTTAATCTCTATAGATTTCCCAGCATGACTGGAAAACAGACATATTAAAGTCCAGAAGAGGACTGTCTTACTCATAGAATTGACATCTTTTTCTCTAGTTGCGTAGACTTTCTGAAAGTAAAGTTGTGCAAGGAAGCAGACAGGTTTAACACAAGATTTCTCTAAAGAATACAACTATATAATGTAGAAGAGATTTTTTTTTTCCATCTAAAAATGCTGGTTTATCTCCACTGATTATAAAGAGGGTCTAAAAGGTTAACTCAGGTGGCGTCAGATTCTCTGCAGTTATGTTCTGTCCCAGAAGTCATTCTCTCAATAATGACCATGTGAATTCATGTGGTTATTGTTATGGGATGCAGAGTTCCAGAATGTTACTTAAGACAGAATAAATCAAGACTGCAAGATAGATAATAAAAGTATACATGTGTGTGTACATAGTTTATAGGCATATACACATTTCCACATGTATTTACACATTCTTTACTTTCACATACAGTGAAAAGTTCATATGTCGAATGACTTTTGTATAATCCTAATTATGCCCCTGTAACAATTAGAAGTGATTTTTAAAGCTGCAAATAAGCATTCAAGGCTAATAATACAAGTATGTTAAATGAAATGTCAAATGACTTCCAAAAAGCTCTTAAAATTAATAAATATGTATGAGATAAATGAGTCTGGTTGTCAAGTACTCCATGAAGAGATACAAAAGATTATTTTTTATTTTAATCTGGAATCTCTTGCCACCTAAAGTCAAACAAAATTCATGGGCTCAATCATGACTCTGCAGCACAGCCTCCTGGAATGGGAACATTTCCCCAAAGGGAGGTTGGAATGTCACAGAGGTAGATGTCACCTACTGCAGCACTTTCAGGTTTAATACTTTTTCAGCTGTGCCACTTATGTGACGTATGGGCAACAGCTTAAGGAGGAGCATCAGTAAAAGAACAAAATTGCCAATTGCAGGTGCCTTTCATAGGTATTACTTCACTTGGGCAGCAGAAAATATTTTCTTTTCTAGATTAAGATACCTAGGAACTATACACAATCAGTGAAGAGTGTGAGCTGCTACTTGGCTTCATCAGGGAATTGTTCATGCAGAGTTTTTTCAAGTAGAAACTTGAGCGAAGACTACTCAATTTCAATACAAACCTCCGGGAAAATGGGAATAATGGTATTTAAAAACTTTTGCTTGTAGGGTGTTGAAATTCTAATTTATAAAGTGTTCTGTGAACTTTGGTTAATTGCACTGTTCAAGGTGTTACATGGCTCATTATTTTAATGAAAAATCTCACTTAGGTAAGAGAGGTGTTATTCTCTTAAAGAACAGAAATTATGTGGGAAACAAACTTCTGCATAATGAGAACATATGTTTGGGTATAGGGTTGCATAAGACTGTAAGGAACCTTCAAATGTATCTGTTATAAGGTAAATCAGAGCACAGGTAGTGCCCTCAAAGCTTGCAACCATATGTTCAGTTCAAAGGTTAAAATGTTAGTGACAGTTTTTCTGGGTTCAGCAAATCTGAGAAGTTTTATGCTGCAGATCTTTGGCTAATTCATTTGAATGCTTAATAGCTTTACCTTGAATATAACACAAGAAGTTTTACTGAACTTTGTCCTGTTAATTTTTCCTTTTACCATACAGAATTACCAGAGTGACTCTATTAGAAATCAGAGGAATGTGTCACAGATAATTCAGTGTAGTGCCAAATAATTGATATGTTTAAACACTATCTTTTAACTTTTACCTCTAAATTAACATATTTACATAAACCCAGAACTTCTCAGCTAGACTTTCAGCCCTGAAATGTGGCAGGACAGGTGTCAAGAAAAACAGGATGTATAGATGAGTTTTTTTATTGTGCAGTCAGGGTATGAGGGTATGACAGAAGAAAATTGAGGTACTACGAAATAATGACTTGCTGTCTGTCAACAGAGGCCATGGTAGCTTAAAATATGAAAAGTTGTTCACTCTAGGGGCAAAGCTAAATGTACAAAATTAAAAAAAAACAGTACATTTTGCCTCATCACCAGATTGGGTTAAAACATGTATCTAGTCAGCTACTGCTACTCATCGGATGGAGTGTGATAATTTCATTGCATTTGACTGTGAATTCACACATTTATGAGCATTCATATAAAATACAATGAGGATTAGAACTATCTTTTGGCTGTTTGCAAAAGAAAAAAACTGATCTTACAGAAATCAAATCCTCAATACAAAGCAAAAGCTGAGGTTTTTTTCCTCACCCCTGCAAGGTAGCTAATGATTAGTGCTCTGCCCCTGCACTTTATGTGGTGACAAAACTAAGGCATTCCAAGCATGCCCTGAAACACCACTCAGAATCTTGCCTTCACTTGGTGGAAGAATCAGTTTGTTATCCAAGAGAAACCTCTCCCTTTATATGTTCATAAAGTAAGATATTAGTTGATTTTTGTTCTGTGGAAGTCCATATGGATTTATTTTTTTTATGCTCTATAAGGTTCTTCATGTTATTTGTCATATTAAGAACATTAAAAAATTGCAACTTTTGTTCATGGCCTGTGTTCAGATTTTATCCCACAAATCACACATAGATGTTTCTTGAAACCAGTAAACACATGAGGGTATTTTTTTCCCCTTTTTTTAACAGGGTCACAATTTCATCATGTGTTAAAGGCATTGAAATCTATAGCTGTAAAGGTGTTGTTCTTCAAAAGAGTGTTAAAAATTACAAACTAGTAAACATTTTTTAAAGAACACAGTAAATGACTATTATTACTGGATTTTTCAATAGCTGGAAAAATTCTTTGCAATCCTTAATACGCCTGAATTTCAATTTGAGCATCTTCTAGCATATCCAGCATCATTGTACTATCTTTTCAAAATATTTAATCTATTTTCTTCATAATATTTCTTGTAGGAAATATTAGAGATTCATTGAATACTTTAGGTTGGAAAAGAGCCAGGGAAGTTGTCTTATTTATCCTCTTGCTCAAAATAGGGATAAGTTTAGAGTTAGATCAGGTTGCTCAGGGCTCTATCCAGTCTTAATGCTTTTGCCTCAGTTGTAAAACATCTGGACTAAGTAACCTCATGCATCTCATCAGATGGACATATTTTCCAGTCCCAGTTGACTAAGGTGTGCATCTCAAGAAAAAATTTAGAAGTGAAAGAAACTGAGTGTCTGTTCCTGTGTGCAGATACAGAAAGATCTGTTCTGATCATTCTACAAACAGGCTAGCTGGGAAGTGGGTCTCCTCCAAAATGCATAAGGCTGTGCTGGCTTGGTTTGGTATCCAGAGCAGTCATCTCTGGGAAGCAGCAGCAGAAGCAAGGAAATGCTAGCTGTGCCGCAAGTTGCAGTAGTTTAGGCAGTAAAGGAGATGTGACTGAATAGCTTATTGGCTGAAGCTGATTTATCATAAATGAAGAAAGGAGGGAAGAGGAAAGCACATATCTTTTAACCAGACCCATGTTAAGGCTCTTCCCTCCTAAGAAGTCACTTCAGTACTTAATCTTCCTCCTAACTGAGCAGATTTTCCAGACTCTCAAAACACAGTAAAAGAACGGAAAAATACAGTGGTTTTCCCCATCAAATATAGAAAAGAAGCCTATTTTTTTTTAAAGTGTGAGCAGTTTTAGTATGAATGTAAATCCTAGCATAAAATTCAGAAGTATGTGAACAGGTGATTATCAGAGGAAAAGAAAAAGGTGCATCTCAGCAGACCCTTCAATGGTAACACCTTTGCCCAGGGTTATGTCTTGAATATTCATTTGCATCTTAAATCTTGGTGGATTTAGTTCTGTAACTCTTTTCAGATTGCAATATTTATGCACAAAACTTAATCCATTTAAATTAGGACTTCTCTCCTAAGCAAGTTCTTCTCAACATTGGTGAAATATACAAAATTAATCTTGTAGAGTTTCCAAAGCATTCAATATATTGGATTCTATACAGGGATATCTGGATGAAATTCTGCATTAAGCAGGAGGTCAGGCTAGATGATCTAATGGTCCCTTCTGGCCATAAAAGCGATGAATCTATGAGAAAAGCACTCTGAGATCATATGATGAAAAGCGCAATTAAATTGGCAAGTGTTATCTTGATGTTCCCATTACAAATCCCCTGAGCAATCTATCCCCCTGTCTTCCTCTCACCACCTCCTCTATCATTAGATTCCAGGAGAACATATTCTGTTAAAGTCATTGCTGCTAAAACCATTTTGATAGCTGGCTCCACACAGTCTCCTGCTAAATCCAGTGTTCAAGGCTGTGGGAGTGCTCACTTCTTAAGTGAAGACACATTTCTCCAAGGCATCTTTCACTCTCTTCTTTCTTCAGATTGCTCAGCTAAAGGCTTTTTCAGGACTTTATCAGTTATTAATAATTGTGATAATTCATGATTTATTCATAACCATTTATACATTTGCCATATGCTGCCTGCACATGCAAACTGTTTTTCTGAAGCACGCAAATGTGGCACAGTGCTTCTTACAATTCATATCCAGTAAACAGATGATAGAGAAAGATTAATGAAATGGGAAATATAATAAAACATCCTGCAATGGCTTCAATTTTGAACTTTTGAATTAAATGTTGCAGAGTAATTGTCTTTAAAAGTATCAAAACTAAAATAAGCATGAAGGAGAATAGTGCAAAAGGCCAAATTTAACATCACAAGTAGCACTTTATTTTGCTTTTATTATATCCCTTGTAATGAATATTACAGAGAGTAAGAGTAAATATGCTTATGAGGGAAGATGCAACTCAAACCAAATATAGGTGGTAGTATCAGCAGTATCACCTTAGTTGTTCTTGTCTAGCTTTCATATTAAATCTAACTATTTTTGCAATGAAACATTGTAATAGTTGCTTGGAGGGTGGGGGGGAGGGAATGATCTGACATGCAAATCCTTCATAATGCCTATCAGCAACAACCTGAAAAGAGAATGTTACTCCTTGTTCTTGATAAAAAAAGCTTTTTATGGTGATGTCACCAACCAAGAAGTCATTTCTCATAGTAACACTACTGCAGTACGCTGCTGTTCAGATGAAATGCCTGCTTTTTATGAGGGTGTAATCATTTAACATAAATAATGTATTCCTGTTTTTGAGTGAACATGTTCATTAGCAGTGAGACGGGTTCTGTGGGGAAAATGATCAGTGTGTTCCAGCACAGAGTGTCAAGACAGAGGGACCATCTCTGATCTGACTCACATCTCTGTTTATTTTAGCTGAAGCTTTTGGAAGAGAATGTTTAAATTTTTGCTAACTGGTTTGAAAGTGACTATCTGGTTTTCTACTAACTGCCTGTAATTGCCTACTGTTGTTATTCTATAGGATGGTCTAAATTATATTTGAATCCTTATCCTGTTTACAGAACCATGAGATACCTTCTAGACGTTAAGTTAGCCTGTTTCCCCATGGCAGGATCAACTTTACCTATGTTATTCCTGCCTTTTGGTTGATCTTCTTGAAGATCTCCACTAATTTTACAAAATTCTGAGACAATCTGTTCTTGTGTTTTATTCTCTCCACCATTAAAACTATTTTTTTTCCTGGTATCTAATTTAAATACTTAAATATGCCTTGTAACAAATGGTTTGGTTTTTTTTTTGCTCTTCCCTTCATTAAGCCAAATAAGGGATATTTTCCACAGTCTTTGACCTTTCTAATAGCATTAAAGCACTGTTCCTTCATGATGCTTGAAAATCCTAAGTATGCTAGTGGAGGCACCCACCAAATGCAGGAGTCTGGGATCTATCTGTATGCGCTATTTTATTAAAGAACTGCAAGGCCTTGAATTTCCACTGTTACATTCTACTAGAAAAAGAGTTAGAAGATAGTTTTGAAATTTGGAAACTCTTCTTTGGAAGATCTTCTGCGTGAGATAACTCTGGACAAAAGGTTTGAAGCTGTCTTTACAGGAATAGGATGCCCAGAGAGGTTGCAGAGTCTCCTTAGAATCATAGACTCAGAATCCTGTAGGTTGGAAGGGACCTTCAAGATCATCTAGTCCAACCATCAACCCAACTCTGACAAAAAAACCCATTACTAAACCATATCCCCCAGCACCATGTCAAACAGTCTTTTGAACACCTTCAGTGATGGTGCCTCAACCACTTCTCTGGGCAGCCCATTTCAATGTCTGATAACCCGTTCAGTGAAAAAATTTTTCCTAATATCCAGCCTGAACCTCCCCTGGCCTAACTTGAGGCCATTTCCTCTAGTCCTGTTGCCTGTGACTTGGGAGAAGAGACCGACCGCCACCTTTCTATAACCTCTTCAGATAGTTCTAGAGAGTAATAAGGTCTCCCCTCAGCCTCCTTTTCTGTAGGCTGAACAACTGCAGCTCCCTTAGCCTCGCAATGCTTCTCTCTTTTGAATATCTCCTTCTCTGGAGATATTAAAAACCCACCTGTATGTTTTCCTGTCCAGCCTTACTCTGGGTGACCATGCTTTGGCAAAGGCAGGCTGAACTAGATGATCTCTGAAGGTCCCTTCCAACCCTTACCATTCTCTGTCACTCTGTGATTCACCACTCCAATGTTTCCTCACAGAGCAGATCCAGTCTTACTCAGCCTGGCAACTTCCTGAATTTCATATAGCTTTATAGAGAGCAAATATTTCACAATTTTGCACTCCTTACAGGAGTATCAGTCAGGTTGAAAGAGCTCCAGACTAAACAAGACAAGCAGGGGGTCACTCTACTTGCTGCTCACTGGCATAATTTAAAAATATAAAATGTAACATGACCAAACTAGGACTAGTATCACCCTCCAGATATCCCAAAACCGAAAGTGACATTATGATGTTCATGAGTATGTTCAGATTCCAAAGTGAACTGCACAAATAACCTTTCTCCCTGCAAACATTAATGCTAAATTAATATTGGGTTTTGTAATGTGGGTCTTTCTAAATCTATATTCATTCCTACTGCCTACAGAAGGACATCATTCCTGATGAACAAAAAACTTACACACATCAAAACCATTACTTGCAAAAGTTTCCAAAAATAAAATTTCAAGTAATAAAAATATGAAATAATGTGATTAAAAGGACCAAAGTCCAGAAGTATAGTTTTAGTGAATTATACTGACATTACACTTCACATCTAGTATTGTACTGTACATTTACTTCACTTAAATGCCTGTAAAATCATCTTTCAATGGGTCCCAGACACTAATTTTCACTTAGAAATTTTCTTCCAAGGAGCAAAAGATATTAAAAAAACCTAGTCCCTTTTTTGTCTTCTACGGTATAAAAAGGATACACTAATGATTCTAGTCAGATGCATCCAAATACCAAGAATAATCTCTTAGGGAAAAAATTTAAAAGAATAATTGAAATGACTAATTTCAACTCATCAGAAATAGATCATATGCATGTGGGTGGAAAAATGTTATTTCATTATTCATTTGCAGTATATATATATATAATGATCATTTCACAAATTCAGGCTGATCTACATTTATCATCCATACAATAGTGTGTTTCCACATCTTGAGCTACATATGCAGGATAGAGAACAGTTCATTTAGAATATTTATTTTGTAATATCATTTTACACTCTGGGAATTATACATTAGTTTTAATATATTTTAACAATGGTAATGCCACAGTTAGAGAAAACAGGCAAGATATTTGAGCACTAATTGGGCTTTTGTTAAGTTATGACTTGATAGTTTTTAAAAACATGACTGCAATGATTTTTCAGGCACTATTGTCTGCTCCTGTCCATGCTAATCAGTATCTTGTAGCAAAATGGTTCTTACATTTAATGGATCAGTATGAAGCCCTTGCCAGCATTCAAGCAATTGATTCCATAGAAGGGGTACAATATAAATCAGGCGTAGAGTAAAACTGCTGTTCTACAAGCTTGGAATAAGAGCACCTTTTTTCTTATCCAAGCCACTCAAAGACTCTCCTGCTGTGCTTATGTTGATTGTACTTCCTTTATCTTCTGTTCAGTTTTGTTTTTCTCACTTCTTTTCAGTGCCTTTAGTGCTGGTTTAACATGCACCCTCACCAACCAAAGTTCACTTCCTTTTTGTTCCTTCAAAACTTGGAGAAGGCAAGGAATGTGAATCTTTTCCACCCAATTGCTTCTTGTAATAGTTCCTTCCTTGTAGTTGCATAACAACCAGTTGTGAGTGTCAGGTGAGTAAATAATACGTTAGCAATATAATGTTATGCTGCTCAGCAATCCCCTTTAATCTGAAGGGAGTCAAATGTAGCATCACATACCTGGGAAACAAAGACTTCCCTACAGAACATGTTCTAGAATGCAAAGACTTTGAAAATCACAGAGGCTGTCACCTACACAAAACAATAATGAATTTACACATTGGGCAAAACGCTATAGTTAAAAGTAACATTTTATGAAGAGAAATAGTATTTACTTTTGGATATAGCAGTAGTGGGAAAAATAATGTTTATTTCCAGTGTTCATGTTTCACTAACAATACTGGAAAGTGTTGGAGGTTCAGAAGAAAACTGCAAGAATAATGTATGGTCTGAAGAATTTCTGTTCACAAAAAGCTTAAAAGGCTTCATCCACAGTGTATCCCAGGAAAGGTTACAAGGTGACATAATCACAATCCATAATAAGCACATGGGGACAAAGTGAACAAAGTCATAAAAAGAGGCAATGACCAGGGAAGGACATTTATTAACAAATATAGAAAAAGTGGAAACATTTCCTGCAGGAATTATTGTCTCTTCTAAAGTTCTCTTTTTTTTAGTCTCTCTTATTATTTTTTTTTTTATTTCTCCTTTTCCTCTCAAATTACAAAAGCTTTCCTCCAGCTCTGGGAGAAAGGTGAAGCCAGAAAAATTAATATCATAACTCAGGTACACATTTTAACAGTGAAATGAATATTCCTGGGGAAAATATTTTTTCTGGGGAAAACCCCAGTGAGATTAAGCCTATGAAAATGTAGGGTAAGCATTGACATCTACATCTGGGGTTTATTATTATCTAGAAATTCTTTATACTCACCCACCCTGCTTTAGAAACCTGCCCTGTGCATTACACCCTGTCAGTGACTGTATCTTAGGTGTATGTGTTTGACTAGAAGACATCAGGCTTAAGAGAAATTACTCCTTATTTCTGTATCTTTAAATTAAGTCAGGTTGTCAGCAGATCTATTCTTGGCACAATGATTACTGGGAAAATGATGTGGTTTATGATATTCAGGACATGGGACTTCACATGCTGTGAACGCTGTAACAAAGGCAAGGTCTTGCAGAGATGGACCAAGAGCCCCTGAGACAATAGGAGACAGGGTAGTTGGCACAAAGCATGTTGGGGGACCAGTGAAGTGCCCCTCTAAGAAGGAGACAAAGACGGCAGACTGGCTAAAGTGTCTCTACACCAATTCACGCAGCATGGGAAAAAAAACAGGAAGAGTTAGAAACTATCACGCTACAGGAAAGCTACAACATAGAAGCTATTACGGAAACTTGGTGGGATGAGTCCTATGACTGGATTGTAGCCATCGATGGCTACAAACTGTTCAGAAGGGACAGGAGAGGAAGAAGAGATGGAGGTGTTGCCCTCTATGTAAAGAAGTGGCTAGAATGTGAAGAACTGTTGCTAGAGAATAGCCATGAGGAGGTTGAAAGCTTATGGGTAGGAATTAGAGATTGGGACAATAAAGAGAACCTGATGGTAGGAGTCTACTACAGGCTACCTAACCAAGTGGAATCTGTTGACCATGCTTTCTTATTCCATCTGGAAAACGCATCACGATCACAGGGTCTTATCCTGCTGGGTGACTTAAACCGCCCCAATATCTGTTGGAAAAGCAACACGGCTGGCTGCAGGCAATCCTGGAAGCTCTT